>JAQGBZ010000315.1:0-74918 GCA_034687125.1 Neelides folsomi | reverse complement strand
ACTGTTTGCAACTGCAACCCTTATGCAACTTTGTAACGTTGAAGCAACTGAACTGTAAATACCCTGTGTTTGATGGGTAGGTACTTAATGTACTTACACTTATCCTGCTATGTACTTACGATATAATTCTTATCACAAATAACCATTCTATTTTAGAAAGTAGGCAATGATAAGGAGAAGTATTAAATATAATTATTAGAATTAAATGCGATGAATGACTATTGATTACAAATTAAGTAAGGTATCATAACAATACTGTTTTTATGTGAATCGGAAAATTTTTTATTTGAAAGTAATATTTTTAACATTTTTTATTTATTTAATTGCAGTTTTAAATTGTTAAATTTCATTAATATTTATAAAATTATTTAAAATTTCAATATTCAACATTGTTTTGTATATTAATTTTGCAGTGTTTATTATGATAATTTTAACTTTTAAACACGAATAATTTCAATTGTCTTTTAATAATTCTCAAAAACTATTCTTGATAAATTCTAACCCAATCAATTTCAAGTGTTGGATATTCCCAATTTCTTGCTTCATCAATTGTAAGATCTGGGCCCCAATGTCCGCCATCAAAAAATGATCCGCCAACAGCAATATTGAAAATGAATTTTTCAGGATCAGAAAATGGTCCACCACTTCCACATGGTTCTTTAAATCCGTTATTTCTCCAAGGCGGATTTGGAAGTCCATCGGTTAAAGACAATCCATAAGTCTTGACATTATCAACATACCATTCCAATTTTGATGGAGTCCACAAAACAGCAAATTCATGAAAATCCGCACTCAAATCAACAGTTTTTATGGCTTCTCCAGCAGATTTGAGGGAATCCCAACGGTTTCCAAAATGAGCGGCTTGTTCCAATACACGCGGTTCTTGTCCTCTAAATTCTGCTATATCGATCTCTTCATATCGACAAGTATTGTCGTTACTAAATAGCCACAGCGCTATACAAAATTTCATATTTTATACACTTTTTGATTTAACAAATTTATTTAGAAATATTTTATATCAAAAATAATATTAATAAAATCTAAACTTAGGAAGATGGTCACAATATAAAAATATAAGTATTTACCTGGCCACAAATGTTTCCCTTTGGGCATTTTTGCACGAACAACATAGGCGCCATATTGAAATCCAGTCTTTTGAATAATTCTCCCTGAAGTGTAATCTCTACCATCGTTTGCTTGGATTTTGGCCGTAATTAACAATTTTCCATCAGAAACTTTTACGTTTCCAGTTCCAGCTTTGTAACAATTTAATGTTCGTCCACCGTACACTTTAATAAAAAAATTTTTTAAATAGTATTGTTTAAAATATCTCAAAGGTCTCCAACGCAAGAAAAGTTTTAAGTTTTAACACTTACAATCACTGCATCCTTCTTGATAGTTCCACTTATTCAAATCAAGAGAACTTCCATTGAAATTGTCTTCAAAAACAATTTCACCTGTCCAATATGAAAAAACAATAAAAAAATTGTTACACAAAAATAACAATTTAATAAATTCCATCTTTGTTATGTTTTGCTATTTCAAGTTTGTGTATGAAGTAAATGATTTGAAATTTTTTATTTTTATATCAACTTCATTTTAACCGTTATTAATGATTTAAATAACATATAACGAAGATATTAGGTCTTATAAAATTCTAACTGAATTGAACGATAGAACAGCTGAATAAATATAACAATTGAATAAAATGCACAATCAAAATTTATTACACAATTTAATTTTTTTCAATATAATTTTCAATTTACATAAAAATAGTGTAAATAATATTTTACAGAATATTGTATTAAACAAATAAGCAAATTATGACACTGCAAATTCTCGTGACTTACTGACTAATGTGCCAATGGAGAATAAGTAGAAGAATCCACATTATGTACTCTTAATTGGGTAAATGTAAATGGTTTTTTGTCAATTCGAAATTTCTCTATGGGTTGATTATCATTTTTATCATTATTAATATTTCTATTTATATATACATTATACATACATGAAATGTATGTTTTTATGAATACCTACCTACCTTAGTATTTATGTAGGTATAAGTATATTTTAATTTCCATTTAACAATTCCATATTCAATATAGTCATACTGTATTACCTAGATTATGTATGTATATTATTTAACGGAACGGTAATTATTTCTGTATAATTTAATTATAATGCTAAAATATTGAAAATTCATTAAAGTTAAGAAAAATATTTTACCAGGTCACAAGTGTTGTCTTTAGGGAATATTCTGAATTTTGTTATCTACAAATATCACATATTTAATTTTAAAGCTTTAAAAGTTGGCAAATTAATAAATTATTTAAAAATATTTGTAGAGTTAAAAAATTGAATATTAAGTTAAGATAGTTCATGATATTCATATTATGTAGTATGTAACTTATACATAATCAACTTTTTATTTGTATTATTTTTTAATTGGAATGGATGTCTCATTTTGAACATGTTGTGAATTTTTAACTTGTGTAATTAAAAAAAGTTTAACTATTTTGTATAAGTGTACATTATTATTTATTTTATTATTATATAATAATTAATTTAAGCTAACTTAAATAAAACTATTATCTAGGTACTGTTTGTTTTTAATTAAAAAAATTCACGTTCATTTAATATTATATCTGTGAATTTATACGTATGAACTTTAGATAGATTCACCTAAAAGCTTTTTTTTAAGTTGAAATATAAACGAGAGCTCTTTAAAAACCTATAGAAAATCATTGTTTTTGATAAACACATAATTTGAATATATCCACACAAAAAAATGTTAAAAGGATGAAAATATTATTATTTTACACTTGTTTAATTATTCCAAAAGTATATTCAAAATTAAAGAAAATGGATTTTAATTTACCAGAAATATCCAATGCGTATATAAATTATTTTGATTTTAAAACAAACTTGGATGAATTTGCTGAGCGAGTAATTCCCCAACTTCATTTGCGTTTTAACACCTTAACGTATTGTACGTATTATTTGAAATCTAGAAATCTCACCAGAAAACTTAAATATCAATCTCAAGAAATTATTACGAATATTAATATATTATCCAAAAATTTTTTATGGAAATTTGGAAATTTTATATTTTATATTACATCAAATCCAAATTCGAATATTTTTCCAGAATGGATCCATTCTTCTGGTTTATTTCTATCGAAGATCGTATATTTTTTTGTTTTATTAGACAAAGTTAATTTTGATCAGTTTAATTTAGCTTTAAATTTTCGAATAGACGAATCAAAAAAAATGAATTTTTATTTGCGTCTAATGGACGTCAAATTATATTTTTTCATTCACAGACCAGATGTTATAGCAATGTATTGTTACATGTGCCCAATAGGGAAAAAACTTGTGTACAGATCTACTAAATTTTTTAAATCTTTAATAAATCTTGATCAATTTGACAATGAAATAAATCATGATGGGTATGGAGAAAAAATGCTAATAAAGGATTTTAATAGAGAGCAAGACATACAGGATTTAGAAGATAAGATAGATTGTATGAAATTGAGAGACTTGTGCAGTCCCATTGTTTTAATTGTTCAAATGTTAGGAATAAGATCTAATTTAACACCTGCACTCCAATCAAGAATTCCTAAAGTAATCATAGATGGATTTGAATATGCAATTCGTCCGTATATTGCTGGGGAAAGACATGAATTAAACGATCAAGTAACTTTTTCTCTTGAAATTGTTTATGCCACCCAACGACTCCGCCTTTTATACTGCCGAGATACATTTGAACTCGAAACTCTCGATTTTACAATTTTAACCGACCCGTACGATCTCTCATCATGGTTTTTATTGTCTTTTGCTTTCACATTCACCGTTATAATAATTACAATTTTACAAATAATCGACAGATCAGAATTAAGTAAAAAGTACAAAAATCGCACATTTTATTATCCATTTTTTAAACAATTAAATATTTTTATAATTATTTTTTTGGACATGATTCGATTAATTTGTAGAGAGGGGGGAATCAATAAAAAGATTTATACTAAATTATTATGTTGTTGGGCAATAGTGACATTAGTATTTAGTTTAAATTACGAAAGCATTATAACTTTAACCTTGATATTTCCATTTAAGCCCACACCAATTGCAGACATTCATGCTTTGTATGAAAAGGGGTTTAAAATAACTGATATTGGTTTAGATGGAATTAAAAGGATTACAACAACAACGTATTTTGGTGATTGGGTTCTTGGTAATTGCCCATGGGGACAAAATATAACCGAGAGATATAACTGCATTATTCAAATTGAATCTTTAAATGAATTAAGAAAAAGGGGCCAAGATGTCGACCAGGAAACAATTGCAGATTTAATTTTTTACAGTTTGCAAGATGAGAATTTGGGGAAGGGAATGATGGCAGTAGAAATTGAAAAATATGGCCATATTTTACAAGTAATTCAATCGAATTATGAAACATTAAAATATTATTGTGATTATGCTGGGAAAATGGAGCTTGACATTCCTTCGTTTTGGAAATTTGAAGGACACATGGCAAATGTACTTTATGACATTTTTAATCGACTGTTTGCTACTGGAGTTATTCAAATCATATATGAAAATTTTAATTACACAAAAACACTTGGGGATATTAGGAAATATCACTATTTTAAAAACCTGGAAGTCAATTTAACAAGCCAGAATAAAACTTTGGATCCATATGATCAATTTTATTTCAATCTGTTAAAGACTAAGCGAGCAAATGAAGGAGAAGAATCTTTGCGACTTAAATTAAGCTCGCACACATTACTTTCTTTTGTTTTAATAGGGATTTTTCTATCCCTTGCAACATTTGTATTTGCGATAGAAATTGCAATTCGACTTTATGAATATCATTTGGATAAAATTAAATATACTACAAATCCTGCGTATATGTTTATAAGATAGATAAATAGGATTTGTCAGAAATCGATTTTTTATTCACTTATTATATATATATAAATGCAATGCACGCAATTGTTTATAAAATAATATATGTCAATATGCGGATCAAATCAATAAAAATATTGTAAATAAAAATAATTGACAAGTCATACTTAACCCGTAATTTTTTGTAAATAAAGGTTTAATTTAATTAGAATAGGTTTTTAATGAAACATTCTGTAAATATTTATCTTTAAGAATTACAAACTAATTATTGGTTAGGTTAAACCTAATATTTCTCAAGAAAAACTAGAAATAAATTCGATAATCATATTTTACATATTTTTGAAAAAATTAGACTAGGTATAAAGGAATACAATGTTAGACGTCTAAACATGACTATAGGAGTTTCTAGCTGACAATCTTCCATGTCCTACATTGTTATTTGGATAAATTGTTTCCGGAATTTGATTTCAATTTCTATTAGTGGGCTTCACATTTTTTGCTGCACCCAATCTTAAGGCATTATAAATTCCATCGGATCCGATCGTCATATTTTTTGATTACAAGAGTGCTATAACAAGTGAAATAAATTTTCATTGATTATTTTTATTGTTTAATTTATTAATTCAAAAACTTTTTTTGTAATTGATTATATTGTTTAACCAATAACTCCTGTTGCATGTGGACAAGCCATTGAAGTTCCAGAAAATATTGCGTAAGAATCATCAGATAAAATATACGCTGATCTTATACTTGAACCAGGAGATGCCAAATCAGGTTTGATTTCTCCGCCAAATGAAGGTCCAACGGAGGAAAAAAATGATAAAACATCGCCTTGTGCAATTGATCCTATTGAAATTACATTCGATGCATCGCCCGGGTGAGTTGAAGTTTCACAAGAAGGACCAAAATCACCAGATGCAAAAACTGGGATAATTCCAGCAGCTTTCCAAACATCAATTGGTCCATCAAACCAATTGGTTTCTCTTCCATTTCCCCAAGAATTGGACACAGTGTGCGGAGCTTGGCTGCAGCCTTATTTTCTCCATTGGGATCATGAGGACAAGTAAAAAATTGAGCACAGGATTTTAAATCCGATTCGGAGCAATTGACGTTCGACATCCTTTGCAAGCTATCCAAGTTGAATCAGGAGCAACACCAATATCAGGCGACCCGCAGATAATTCCTGCGACGTGAGTTTCATGGCCGTTGGAATCATTTGGCTCCATTGTATTGCCAAATGGATCAAACCAAGAATACTCGGCAGATTTTGCATTTATTAAGCTTTCGTGAGTTCCAAGGACGCCTGTATCCATAATTCCGATTTTAACTCCAGCACCTCTAAAACCCGCATCCCAAACCCAGGGAGCTTCCACGTTTAAAATTCCCCATTCGGGGGCTTTGGGATTGACAATATTTTTAGTGCTCAATGATTCAAATGTTGATTTTACTGATACGTGTGATTCTTCTTGTATTGATATTGCTTGGGGGAAATTAGAAATGGTGTGATTTAAAGTTTCAAAATGGCAATTTAAAATGTAAAGTTCATTGGAGATCCAATAAGATGTAAATTGAATGTTCGAGGTTTGGAGAAATTTTATCAAGTTTTGCTGACTTAAAGTCGAGTGGGATTTTAAATTGTTGTAAATGGTATTTAGTTTTTCTGAACGAGATCGGAAGATTTGGTCATTGATTTTGGCAATAATGGTTTTGGTAGATTTGAATGAAATAAAAATGTTGAGGGGACCATTTTAAAAGTTCTTCTTGAACTACAGGAATAGCTACTGAAGTTGAAATGAACAAAATGAAAATTCCAATATAAAATCTCATGGTTCAAATGAAATGAATTACTAGTTTCAAAAGTTAATTAGCTGAATAATCTTATCAACTTATAGAGGACAAATAATGATTAAATGCCATCAATTAATAATCTTTTAATTAATAATCATTCATTAATTCATTTAAAAAAACCAATTTAATATCTTTTGACTAATGGTAATGTGTAATAAAGAAAAACCACATGAACCTTTAAAATGAGTAATTAACACTAATTGATATTAATACTAATTGATAGCATAATATGAATATTAGAATAAACGGCTTGACTTAAGAATAATTAACATTGACATTATAAAAATAAATAAATTTGATATAGTGTACTTAAACATATAAAACTGAATGTTGACATATATAAAAATAATAATAAATAAATTTATAATCTTTTTAGGTTCCTTTTTATTGAATATTCCATTGATTTCCGTTAGGTTAAAAAGAAAAATATTTTGGGGCAATAATGTACAATATAGTTGCTCAATCTATGAAAATTTATTAGAACTATATGAGCATTAGCAATTTAAACTCGTCTATCTCAGATTAGATTTTAATTTTTCCGTTTCTAAAGATTTCTGTATATTACTTATTACAATAATTTAATATTTATGAAGTTATTCAAATATTATAGCAAATATAGGGGTAAAATGAGTAATATAATAATCATATCAACATATTACATTATCCGATACTCTTTGTTTTTCTCTCATTCGTTTCATGAGAAAATTTTTCTTCTCGCTTAAATTAGGTGAATTAAATTATTCATGAAATGATTTTTAATAACAATGCTGTCTGAGTTTATTGCATCTTTTTTAAAATATTAACATTAAATAAAAGCTCATCAATGACAATAATAAGGAGTTTCATAATCGTCTTCACATTCTAATTAACAATAAGAAAACAATAATTCAATAAATATGGTCAATTGGTTATTTTTAATATTATAAGTTTACTATAAATCTATAAAACATTTTTAGACGCATGCAAACAGCACATGTAAATTTAATTGAAAATTGAATAAATTGAAAATTACAATATTTGAAATATTATAATTAAATAAATCCCACGTCCTATTAGGTTGTAGACAAATCTAATAAAGAAAATTTTGTGCAATTTGCACACATATTGCACTTCAATTGTTCGTTTTACAACCAAATATTAAGTTATGATTATTTGCACATTAGAAGACAGTAAGATCTGATTCATAAATTAAGACTAATCATAAAACTATTTACTTTAGCTCTATAAAAATACATAATATTTTAGATAGGACATTTGAAGATTTAAGGTCTACAACTTTATAATTTAACTACGGGTTATATAATTTAAGACTTTAAAATGAGTAAATTGAGCTTTATCCTGACAATACGTAACATGCATATTACAATTACAAGAAACAATTAAGGGATATAATATGATTGTCTTTTAGCAATTTGAGGAATTTAGAATGAGTTAATTCAATTTAACCCTCCAGATCTTTTCGTTGTATGGAGAACCCAAGTAAGCCCATTTTCCATCAACAACCATTTCACTTATGTGAGCAACCTAAAAAGATCATAAAAATTTAATTTATATTTATACACCTGTCATAATAATGTCATCTACAAAAGTATTAAGGTGTAAATAAAAGGTAATTAAATTTAAACATTTTTCATTAAGGGAAAACTTACTTTCCCACTCGTCGCATGATAACTCCCAATAATTTCTCCTTCCATGTCAATTTCAACTACAATGGCATGTCTTGGCAATATCGCAGCTACTGGTTGTAAATGACCAATCTGAAATACAATCGATCAAATTAAATATAATGAATAAAATTAACCAATCAACATACTTAAGTAATAAAACTATAGAATGGTTTTCTTACATAATATGAAGCCTTTGCAGTATATTCATTTGGAAAAACAGATTCGACAGCTTTGAATGGGAAGTGAGCCATATTTAAGAGTCTTAGGAGGAATTTTCTTAAAAGAGGCCATGGGCCAAGAATCTCAGTCGCCATCGGCATCTTTGTGAAAATGATAAAATCTTTTAAAATCATTATTATTTAATGTAAAATTAACTAAAATTAAAAATGGATAGGGTATGTTGAGAGTAATTAATGTATATTACATTTGGAGTTCGTGGAACAATGAGACTGACAAGAATGCCCTTTTTTCCATTGGAACGAATATTGTCGGGGGATCCTGGCAAGCCTTCGATGAAAATTTCAGTTTGACCTCTTCGTTCACCTTTCAAATAATATCTGGATAAAAATGAAATTACTGTGAGTTAATCATGAAAAAAACTGTTAAAATAACATTGTTTAAAATGATTAGAATTTATTAGCTTTAACAAGTTCTCATTTAACAACTCTCATTTTAGTTGTCTCTCATTGTCACTCATTACCTTAGAATTCTAGCCCTGGGAGTTTCGGCAACGAGGAGAAATTCTTCATTTTCTGATAAGAAAACTCCATTTGGAAAATGTAAATTGTTCACTAACGCTGTTGACTTTTTAGTCTTTGGGTCGTATTTGAGTAATCTAAAATAATAATCCAAAAAATTTGCTTTAAAGAAATTGTAAAATACATCAATAATACATACAAGGAGCAATAAATGAATAAAAGTCACCTTCCGCTAGATTCTCCCAAAAATTCTTGTAAAGAATCATGTAAATGATAATTTGTTGAAGAGTCGCTCCAGTAAATTGTTCCATCTTTCCCAACGTCCAAATCATTTGGAATCATTGGTATTTTCCCATCAATTTCAAGTGAAATATTGACCAAATTCACAACTTTGTTCCCCTCACGAATCTTCACTTTGAAGATTCCATAATAAGCGTCAGCAACAATGAGATTATCCTCCGAGTCAAATGTCATTCCCAATGGGCGACCGCATTTCGCCTCTTCCCATTTCCCCTCTAAAATTGAAATATTAAAGACAAAAGTTTAATAAAAAATAAAAGTTTATTATTACAATATAGTCAGTTTTTTTATAATTAATTGTTACCACAATCCTTTCCGAATTTAGCAATGGTTGTATATCCAGCTAAATCCTTATCCAACCGAATGACATCTCCTCCGATAATTCCGGTGTAAATGGTCCCATTCCGTACGGCGATTGACTCTGGACCTTCGATGTCACCTGAGAGAAGTGCATCAGCAGTTTCAAGGAGAGAGTTAACCTCCAGATTACCGCCCAGATGAACACTTGGAGACACCCTGGTTAAAAAATTAAATAGTTTAACTTTTAATGTTAAATACATCATCCTGTACCACAAATGTTATTTAGGTATGACTATAATATGCTGAAATAAATCCGAAATATATTTATAATCATGGTTAAAACTCACCGGTAAGAAATAAAATTGACATTGGGTGGAAGACCGGGTAGGAGAACTATTACAGATATAATAACTGCAGAGTCAATTAAGATTCGAAAGAGAACCTTGAAAATGCTGTTTATTGACATTTGCCTATTCCCTTCCCCCACGCCTCTTGAACAAAAGAAGTACAAAGGGCAGTTGACACAACTACCCTGTAGGAAGACACTTGAGCAGAGGGGAACCTCTAATGTAATTAAATATGAAATTAAAGTTAAATAGAGGTGGAGGATGGGCTCTTTAATTTAAACTATCCAGCAGCCTATTTCCTCACCCCCTCCCCGCCACATTGAATTCTCATGACAGAATTGGTATTGGTGATTTGGAAAAACTTTGACACGTATTATAAATATTGATCATAAATTAACTGTAATGGTTAATGGCTTAATGGCCTTGTTCCATATTGTGTTCTAATTAACAATAAGCCGGATGAGTGTTAAGTGAGCCAAATGGAAGAGACGTTATCTCAGGTCAAGACGGCTGTCATTAGTGGAAGAACTGACATTATTAAAGCGGTGCTCGAAAATTCTTCAAAATGTAACACAAATTCAATTCGGCTTATTTATTAATTTAAATTAATAATAACGAGTCTCATATTGAATTTGCTGTTAACGTACATATTAACTTTATATTAACAATTATTTAACAATACTTGGTCAATATTTGCTAGTGGTGAATGGCAAGGACGTCGTGTACGCAAGTGTTTTTATTCTTCCTCTCTTTCAGTTGGCTCGGAAGGGGAGATCGTAAAGGAAAAGATTTTGGGTGAACTCGTCGTGCCCGAAGGGACTTTTTTACACCTTGCGACCAAACTTGGGTTATTGGATTTGATGAGATCGCTTCTGATGGCAGGGGCAGACGTGACACTTGAAAATAAAGAAGGAGAACTTCCTCTGGAATTGGCTTCAAATGAAACTGCAACTCAAGTTTATGTCGATGAACTTCTCCGTGCCACTGCAGCCAATGAGTAAATTTATTTTATCATTAAAAATTAATTAATTTTTATTATGCTCATAGGTTATTAAGATTTGATTTGGCTATAAATGTTTTTTAGTATTCGTCGTATGGAAGAATTAATTAAAGCCGGAGTTGAACTCAATTCTTATGATTGTGAGGAAAAGAAAAATTCTGTTCTTCATTGGGCTGTGTCTTTCGCAAATCTAGCTACAGTTAAATTCTTGATTGGTAATCCATTAGTCTTCATACAACATTTTTCTAATAATTAATAATATTTTGGATTTAGTTTTTGAAATATTTTAGCATTTTCCTAATGAGTTTAAAATGGCTTATTTTGTAGATAAAGGTGCTGATGTTGAGGCTGAAACTTCTGAGGGTATTATAAAATTGCGATTTAAGGACATTTAAAATTATTTTGGTATTTTACTTATTATTTTTAATTGATAGGAGTCACTCCGTTACACGATGCTGTTGAAAGAGGAGACATTGAAATTATTCAAGAATTGCTAAAAGCCAAGGCTTCTCCTTTGATCAAGGCTCATAAAGGGTAAATCATTAGTTAAAATTTTCTATATCAAATCAAATATTTACTAAACTCAAGTTGATCTTATTTAATTTTTATATAGGAAGTTTGGTGAAGAATCCCCTCTTGATTTGGCCGCACAAAGTGGAAAAGCCGAGATTTTTTCATTGATGAGTAGATTTCTCGCTTCTGAATTCAAAAAGCGTAATCGGCAAACATCGTCACTAGAATCGCTACTTTCGTCGCCAGTCAATTTGAATTTGAACGGAGGACCCATTTCACCTCCGATTTTATTTTCTGGTTTTAATGTAAGTGATCTCTTGATTCAATAAATGCCATGTTTTGTTTTGATTATTAAAAATTAAACTATTAGATTGCCATGGAAGATTATGAGATTCTACAATGAAATTCTATTGATTTAATTAAGGGTTTGGAAAGCACAATAAGAGGATTTGAACTCAAAGCTCCGATTTCGCCTTTGATCACAGATGGTCAATTGAACCTTCTTTGGCCTCAGCCACGGTCTTTGCGGCAGCTCGAAGGCCTTCAATTTCGTCCACAAAAGCTCTTTCACCTTTCTGTTCTCCCTTCACCAACTCCGCTACACAAGTATAAAAATTTATCTACAATTAAATAATAAAATAAGATACTATTTAATGTAAAAACACTACATTGCATTCATTGGGGAGCAGATTTGTGTTAGTTTATATGATTTTAATTTTCCTTTTGACTTTTAGAATCTTGGATGTTTTTGGCGTTCACAAAGAGAATTTCTTAAAGTTGGGTTATGAAGTGAGTGCCCAAGGAGTTGAAATTTCTTCAAAAGTTGTTCCTTCCTCTCCAGCTAGTCTAATTTACGCCACTGTAAACCAAAGTTCAGTTCTTGGTGGACCTGGCTCATATAAACTTCATATAACAAGCAATAAGGTCGTGGTTAATTATAAAAATACCATTAAAAATTAATTTTTAATAAATTATTTAGATTGTCAATATAGGCTTTTGTTTGAATAATTAATCGTAATTTCGTAAAGGTTTAATTCTTTTATTTTTGCAATGTATTTGTAGGTGAACATTGTTGGAAGTGACATTGAAGGATTGTATTATGCCATTTGTACTTTCATTCAACTATTGTCGCTCTACGGACCGTCCGGTGGAATTCCACCAGTTCTCATTGAAGATTCCCCATCTTTACATCACAGAGCAGTTCTTATTGACGTTTCTCAAGAACGAATCCCTAATATTGTAAGCTATGTCATTTTTAAGATATTATAAAAGATCACAACTATAATAAACGATCTAGATTACCTTTAAGTATAAACAGCATTATAGTCAATTACAATCAATTAAATTGTAATTGCTTTTATAGGAAAGTCTCTTCGACGTCATTCGCACTTTATCACATCTCAAAATCAATTTTATACATTTTCAAATGAGATTTGACACAAAAAGTTCAAAACCACCAATTTATTATACAAATGCGTAAGATTATATTTTAGCTAATTCCAATTATTTCAGATTTTAATATGTTATGTTATATTTATAATATAAAATTATGTTTAGTCTAATTAATATGGATATGAACAATAATTATGTTTTTTAATTTATCTAATAGTGAACTATTGGCAATTGATCGTCACTGTTCGGATCTTTCAATTACACTCGTCCCGGCGATTGACATTTCTCATGAAATTTCCATTTTGGACTTTATTGAGGAAGTGAAACCGGTGCTTTCGACAATTCTGCTTTCATTCCCTTCATCAAAGTAAATATTTAATTTTATGAAACTATTTATTAAGTAAACAGTTTTTCATTTAATTTTGTTTATTAGATTCATCCACCTTGGTCCTCAATTGAGCAAATTGATCTTCAGTTCACACAGCGTTGAGTCCGGTGATTGGTCACTTCTTTGGGAATTAATTCCTTTCTCATCCCCCGCTCATTCCATGGTCTTTCTCTGTTCAAATGCTGGAAATGCTCATTCAGCTCTTCTCACACTCCCTCCAAATGTCATTTTAGTTCAATATGGGTTTAGGGTAAATTTTCACTCATTAATTACAAATAATTTTCACTCATTAATTACAAATCAATAATATTAAATGAAATTTGTACTCCAATTAACAATTAACTTTTATGACTTTATTTTATAAAGGGTGATTACAATTTTGGTGATGGAATTCGCGAATTAAGAGAAAATGGACTTGGAACTGTCTTATGTGCTGGAACTAGTGCCTGGTCTAGTCTTGTGAGTTAATATATAAAATTTAATAAAACATACTCTTGTATATTTAATTTAATAACTATCCATGTTCTGAAATGAAATTGTTTTAATTAAATGATTTATAAAAAGTCTGGGTGCCCTGAAGCTGCTTTATCAAATATTTATCAAGCAATTCTCGCTGCCTCGTATAACTCCTCTCTTGGTTTGATTGTTGCTCATTGGACTGGAGTGAATAGTCTGACACCAATGTTGTTCGCTTGGCCTGGATTTCTTTTATCGGCTGGTCTGGCTTGGAACAAAAATACGCACTGGGTTAGTTATTATAACTAAATTCAATTAAAAATTAATGTATTTTAATTAATATTTGATTCACAATATATATGTAAAGTTAATGGCTTCATTATATTTCCCTTTTGTAGGAATATCTTCAAAATTCCCTTGCAAGTCTTTTGAGTTTGCATGTATTAGGGGATCGAAGTGGGATTTTGGGCCAAGTGATAATCGATCTTGGATGTGCTGAAACGACGCTTTTGAGACAATCACTCAATCAGGAAGCAAATGATATGAGTAATTTGCCGTCTTCCGAAGGGACGACTCTTTATCGACTTCTCACTCATCCAGACTCAATTCCACTGGATCATCTCACTGTGGATTCTTTCATTGTATGACTTTAAACTGTTACTATAAAGTTTATAAACCAAGTTGGATATGTGTAACTTAATATAAATTATAATGTGATTATTTTACTGACTTGGATTGTTAATTTTTATAGAAATGCTTGAGAAGTGTAAAGAAATGCCAAAGTGCATTGAATGGGTCAGAATGGAAGGAAGAACACGCGGAGTATTTGGATGAGATCGGCCTTACAATGGAAATGTTCCTTTTAGCTTCAAGGTTTAACATTTAATCACTCAAATATAAGGAATAAATATCACAATAATAATATTT
Source organism: Neelides folsomi (assembly GCA_034687125.1). NCBI lineage: Eukaryota > Metazoa > Arthropoda > Collembola > Neelipleona > Neelidae > Neelides > Neelides folsomi. The sequence continues at coordinate 60,174 of JAQGBZ010000315.1, read as the reverse complement.
ATTTTTTACCAATAGGTAAATAAATCCTCAATATACTTAATTGTTGGGTAATAATTTTTCAAGATTGTATTTTACATTTCAGAATTGGACGATGTTTAGTTGGAGCTGGAGTAAATCCACGAAGCAATTTGGGACTTCAAGTTGTCAATCTTGGGATTTCTAATCTTCCACCCACATTAAGGACGGATATTGCTAATAAGTAATTATTTGTATTGTTTATCCCTATACAATTTATACTTTTAACTACAACTACTTTGTATTTTTACATTACTTCGTTTTCCTATTATTCAATTTTAGAATTTCATTTAAGTATCTTGATAAATATTTTTCAATTTATATTTTGAGCCACAATTTATTTATGTTTTTTCATTCATCTTATTAATATATTTAATATTACTCATTCTCATTAAATAGGCTTCTGATGGTCATTGAAGAATATCGACGAGTTTGGATGATCAGGAATTTGCCACAGGGGATTGAAACTTCACTTTACCAATTGACATCATTGCTTCAGCGTTTTATCCCTGATTCTACGAGACATTTGACTGGGCGACTCATCGTTTCTCCCATCAAAAGCCCTTGAAATCGATATAAAATTTGACGAGGTAGAATTGTTTGACAATATCAAAATTAATTAATTTGTAATTATTTTAGAAATTATGTTGCAAATTACATCTGTACTTATTTCTCTTACTTATTCATGCACTTGATCTTTATTAGATTTTATTATACTAATAATATATTGTTTAAAATTATGTGTTACGTCTTAAAGTCTATCATTTTTTTAAATACTATAAAGTTTATACAAATACTTATTTGGGTGAAATGAAAAATAATATATTTAATTGTTTAAAAGAATTAAATCATATTTGTAAATGAATGAAAAGCTAAAATGATGGCAATAAAAGAAGAGTTCGTACATTTCAATAAATTTTAAAATAACACTAATAATTCAGCAAATTAATTAATTTCTTGGAATCAATGACAGTAATTATTTAAAAAAGTATTTGATTTGAAATCCTTTCAGCTAACTAAATATAAACGTCGTTATTTGCTCAAAGTATTATCTTCTGATTGGATGGAATCAGATTTTTTCACCTTGGCCAGGAGCTTTTTATAAGATTATTATTTGGGCAGGGCCAAATACGAAATGTGTCTCCGAAGATTCCCTTATGTACAATCGCTTTGGTTCGTTTTTCCTCTTCTCCTTGCAGGTTCCTATCTTCTCCGTCATGGTTGAAATGGTTTTGTGATTCTTTACGAAAATTTCATCCGGCCCGATTTTCTTAGAATGAAAAGAAGGAGCTTTTTTAATTTGTTCATGGTCATCGGAACTTTCCCCTTCACTTGAATATTGCTCCTGTTCATTTTCAGCTTCAATGATGGAACTTTGTTCTTCGATACACTGTACTTGTTGAACTTCCTTTCGTTGTTCGATTGGCAAATTACTGATATTCATGTTATTGTCCATATAATTGTTCGTTCTTCGCTCATCTTTGTCCATGGCGTTGTTTGTGGCATTATTCCTATTGTTCATGTCATTGTTCGTGTTATTCGTATCATTGTTTGTGTTGTTCATGTCATAGTTCCTATTGTTCATTTTGTTCCCCATATTCATATTATTGCTCATGTTGTAGTTATTCGGAATCGGAGGATATTGCTGCAATTGTGGAGTATTTGAAATTGGTTCTTCGACTGGTTCATGTTCATCTGAAGAACGAGGACCAGGATGAATTTCTTCCCTTTCTTCATATCTACTGTATTCATAGCCACGCTTGTCTGGTGGTGGGACAATCCAACTCGGTTCTTTTTCCTCGTTCATAAAATTCCCCGATTCGCCTTCGACGATTACGAGAGGTTTGGAGTTGCCGAAGGGATTCATTGATACGAGCTTGGAGAATCGCCCGTCGAGCTCGTCTTTGAAAACAACTTTCCGTTTTTCGTCATGGTGGTAGTAGCGCGCTCGCGGGGGTTGTTGAGGTTTAGATCGGACATAGCGACTCTTGAGATTTGGAACATGTCCCTTCATCCCGCCAGAAAACATATTCTTCATATTCTCAATTGACATTTGAAGGGGGATCCAAGCCGGGCCGCGGTTTCCAACTGGTTGTTGACCTCGCCCATCTTTGAAAACAATTTATTGTAATTAATTACAATTTTATGAAATCAATATTATTTTTAATTTTAGTTTTATTAATATAAGATAAATGAAATGATTTTGGATTTTTAATTACAATTAAGAGGAGGAACAGAAGTCCATGCTTGCGATTGACCATTTGGGGAAATGTAGTCTTGTTGAACTTCTGGTCCAGGATAATAAGGCTGATGAACATTCTCGTACATTTGGGGATAAGAAAGACCCACTGACTCAACTTCATACTTTGTGCTCCTCTTCTTTGTTTTGGTCATTCGGGTCTTGGCATAGCGACCGAGTGAAGGATTATAACTTGCCATAATTTAGATGATGTTTAGGTCGCTACGGCCGTGATTAATGCACTTGTTAATTTTTACTGCATTTTACATATTATTTTCTATAATTTGGATGAATGTTTTTAAAAAGACTAGTTACTAGGGGTCACAATATACAATTAATACAATCACGCTATTTGATGAAATGCAATTGCAAGGTAAGATTTGAATTTTGATAAACGTTTACTGTGCTGATGCTGAGAGCTGAATATTGCTGAATGAACTAAATTCTTCAAATCATATCTTTTTGTAGTTTATGAATATTTATGTAAAAGATGCTAAAATTCGCAAAAATGAAATTTGTTTTGTGTAAAGACGAGGATGAATAGGTAATAAATAATTTCTAATTATTGAGGATTAATCTACGAATTAATTGAGGTTTAATTATGCCAATTTATTCAGTTGATTATCAAGAATTATAACATACAAAACCTTAAGACGACTTGAATTGTAATTTTAAATACACAAGACATTTTGAATGGAATTATGAATTAGGTTATCGTTCTGGTGGATACTGCTCTAGCAATTCCAAGATTTTAACGTAAACAACGTCATAAGCATCCATTCCCATGATGGGATCTAAATGCATGTAGCTGGGTATATATTTTTTGTATACAATAGTTTCATTATTCATTTGACTGATCGTGTAATTAACATCCTGAAAAAATTAAATTATTTTAAAAAAACAAGTCTTGGATTAATAATTGGTTAAAATTTTAATTTTAATTTATGATGAATGATGACTTACTTTTGGATCGGCTAAGTAATCTTGACCACCCCAAAAAATAGCTGTTGGTGCAGTAATCAAGCTTAACTTGTAATTGGCGGGTATCTTGCCAACATTAATAAATGAGTCGAATAAGCTCCCATAAAACCTAGTGTCGTATTCGCGAAACTTTCCTGAAGCCACTTCTTGAGCATAGTGCATGATAGATCTGGCTGGAGTTGGATTCGGGAAATGGCCCAATGCGAAAGCGATTTGTGACTGAAATTGCATATTCAAAGCAGTTTGTATTTTACATTCATAACTTACTCATCTACACTATATTGAATTTTTGGATTATCTGTGAGACCACAGACACTAAATAATTACATTGACAAATATTAATCATGATTAAATAGTTATTAAATGAGTATTTGAATATTTAATACTTACGCAATTTGTATTGTTGTAATTAAATCCCATGAGGATGAAAGCCCCGTTAGCGCAAAGATAGCTCCCCGAACCCGAACTACAAAGTGGTGCTAATAAATTTCCTTCAATAGCAGGTGGTATAGATACTGGCCCTACACCAAGCCACTACATATAGAAAAAATATTTATAAAAATCATATTAAATATTTTATTGATATTAGAATTTAGACTAGAATACAAATATTAAATGTTAATATATAGGATATGTAATAAATATTTATAAATATATATATATATATATTTATAAATAATAGTGACCATATACCATACCATACCATATATACCGTATACCATATATGCTCTAATATAAATAGCTACTTTTATTTTATACAAGAAATTATATATTTTTTGTTTACAGAAACAAAATCGCCAAAATTCCTTCCAGCAAATCCCAAAGGTCCCCCAACGTTTTGCATAAATCCGGCGGGACAGAGGAGAACTCCAATGCTGACCATATCATTCGAGTTGGTTCCATCGGCTGCTGGTGGTTGACTCATCCTCACATAATATTGCGTCCCTCCCATGGAATGCCCAATATAGGCCAATTTTCGGTATTCAGTCTCCTTAAGGATGAATTGCATGACAGCGAGAACGTCATCTTTCCCCAGTTCATTCCAGCTAAAAATAGTAAATTGCATATTTATCTATTAGTTTGAAAGTTTCCTTTCGTATTACTTTCAATAATAAAAGATTTAAAAATTACGTGAAATTCCAATAAGTATTGGTATCCATGGTGATTGTGGTATTACTTGAATATTTCGTTCCACGGGCATTTGCGATCCAAACATCATATCCAGCATTGATCAAAACTTGAACTTTTTATTTAAAAAAATAAGATTTTTAAAAAGTACCAATTTTGTCAATAACTCTATTGCTATTAAGTACTTTGAGTTGAAATTACTTAATTAAATTAATTTCTCTATGTATACTATGTATTGTATTTGTGAATTAGTGAATATACGAATATGTATATTTAAGTAGAAATATAAAAATGTTATAGAATGATATATAGAATGTGTATGGATTGAAATTACCTACTGTTTTTCCAGTAGCCAGATCATTTATGAACCAATCGACAGATTCGGCCATAAGTCCGTGATTAAGATAAACTGGTCCTTTGGTTGCGTTGTTGAAGACTCTGAACAATGTCAAAATGTATCCTTTTGATTCAACTGTGTAAGTTTTATAGCTTATGTTGAATAAATCTAAAAGTTGTGGCTGAAAAGAATTTACTTTAAACATTAGAAATTAAAAAATAATAATTGTGTTTAATTTATTACTGTTGTTTTATTCCATTGTTGACTATTATTAGATGGCAATAGGCCCTTTTTGATAAAATTGCAACATGAATCGGCCGGAGCACCCGTGCAGTTTAATGAAGCTACTGTTGGTAATAATGCCTGGGCCTGGATGGTCGAAATCCCAGAGGCAACAATTAACAACGTAATGCAAAGATTTAAATTCTCCATTTTAAATCTTTTACAAATGCCCAATAAAGAAGATGAAAGAAAGCTCGCCAATTTATAGTCTTAAAAATGTCGCAACGATAATCTTTTTGACCCCACCTAAGAAACAAATTTATTTACCTTATTCAAGAATTCAAAACATTTATAATATTAACTAAATATATTAACATTAATCATTACCCATAAAAGTTATATTATAATTTATTTAATATTGTATCTATTTTAATATTAAATATACTATTTGTGAATATACAGGTAAGACCGTAAAATGTAATCTTTATATTGCCCTTAATAATGGCATCAAACATTAGCCACTTACCTAACATTAAGTTGTAAGCATCTTCATTCAAGGCTGTGTTTAACATGTTAAAATTTGCATACATTCAATGTTCAATTAATATATGTTTTCTCAATTATAATAATCCACATTTGATCATCAATAAAATATACTTTATAATGTATATTATTATGTACTAGGTTTGCATAAATAAGTAATGATTGTATATGAAAATATTGAGTTAATATGAATTTAGAATTAAAAAGTTGGCATACATTATATGGCACATAGTTAAAAATACTTTTATAGCTCAATGCTGTCAGTGCATGAGTCTTTCAATTTGATTTTTATTTCATACATTTCTGAATGTTTCAAGTTCAAAGATTCTTATCAATCACTTTTCAGAGTTCAAGTTCGTTAGATACATACTATATGTAATATTATAATATTGTGTCATTTCTCAAAGAGTCAAATCTCATCTTTTATGATGATTAATCATTCGCTTCCAAAACTCAACATCATTTACGATACACATACACTTATATAATATTACCATTACTTAAAGTTTTACTAATCCAGTAAACCTTGTAAATAAATTTCAAATTTTCTCTTAATGTTAGATAAAATCAGAACGAGTGGTGAACATATTGTTAAAAATTATATAATGGATGACGGCTTAAAAACACGATAACGCACCTTATTGTTAGTATATGATAATAAAGCAATTTTATTTTTCCATAAATGTTTTTTACTCATCTAATAAAAAAGCAAATATTAATACTTTATTAAATATTTTGAGGATTGATATTACTCTTAATATGGGACCTCGACCCAAATAAAAGAAAATTAAATATGAGTGAATCGTGCGGAAAATCAATTTCCCATTATCGTGTAATTAGATTAGTAATACCAATGTATAAATTGGGTGAATTTGCCTCGTTGTCAATAATTTAAATATAATAATGTTAATTTTATTTACTAACCTGTAAAATATGAATAATTTATTGCAATGAAAATAAATATTTTATCTTATTATGTACGCGTGTGTTCATGTTTATGCAAATAATGAAAAAATCGGATTGGAAATAATATTAGTAATATATATTTATGTAATGCAAATGACATAAATATTTAATAATTACATATTTTATACATACTTATTGTTAAATCATCGCAGAATGCATAAAAAACTCATTCGAACAAACCAGTAAATGCAGTAAATCTAACCTATCCTCCAAACGCAAATATTTTTCCTTAAAAGCTTTACATTTATTATTAAATTTTCATCTTCATAACTAAACCTTGTTTTTTAATGAAAAACTTGAAATTGAAATACCCGCAAATAAGTGCCGTTTATATCAGTAAAAATTATTGCTGGTTAAAGAGTTATTGATATTTTGTTTATTCAACTTCAAATTTGATCTTATATGAAACTTAAATAGTTACTGTCCTGTTTAGAAATCATTTCTAAACTGTACAATATTTTATATTGTTTTTATTAAAAATTTATAATTTTATTTTAAGATAATGTATTTTTGTAACATATTTCTCAATTGTATTAAATAGTATATTTTGGTTTTTAATATTATATAGAAGATGATCAAAAATTGGCGTTCCAAACGGTTGCATTTCTTTTTACTTTGTGTATTTGGAATTTTGTTTACGATGCTTAATAGAGAAATATTACAACTAAAAACAGAACAATTCAAAATATTACTATTTGACCAAACCGATGAAATTCAAAAGATTTTAAAGAATGTGACTCAGAGAAATCGGACGTTTCTTATTCAAATGTGGACACCAATTTATTATGAGGCTCCTTCGATTTCATCTTATTGTCTTAAAAATAATGAATATGAAAATTGTAGTTTTAACAATTGCATTCCTACATTTGATCGTGGTTTAATTAATATGTCCGATGCCGTTGTTTTTCACACGAGAGATCTGAACGCAAGTGATTTACCTTTATTAAGAAACCCTTCTCAATATTGGATTTTCTACACTGTTGAGTCTCAAATTCATACAATGACGAAATTGGATTTATTCTCTTCGTTATTCAATTGGACGATGACTCACATGCTAGATTCCGATATTGTGGCATCTTATGGAACGGTTAGAAAGCGGGAAAAACGAGAGAATTTTGTTAAGCCAAAAAGGTAAAATCAATTTACGATTACCTAAATAAATTTTATAATATTTAAAAAAATATTTTATTTTACACAATATTAAGATTATTTTCTATTTATTTTACAAAATATTAAGATTATTTAATATTTTCTATTTATTTTACAAAATATTAAGATTATTTTCTATTTATTTAAACGTTTAAAAAATATATGAATTGAATTAGTTTAAAATTTAATTTGTAGAGATGAAAGGAAAATGGCTGCTATTGCCCGCTCAAATTGCATTTACGAAAGTAGTAACAGAGGCAAATTATTAAAAGAACTCTCAAACTTTACAGAATTTGATGAATATGGATATTGTGGGAAACTCAAATGTCCACAAGGGGAAAGACTTCTTCTCAATCGACATTGTAACCCATCTGATTGTTATCCATTTCTAGGTCAAAATTACAAATTTTACTTGGCCTTTGAAAATTCCCTTACCAAAGACTACGTCACTGAAAAATTTTATTCGTCATTGGTCAATGGACTTGTACCGGTTGTTTATGGTGCTGTAAATTATTCCGTAATTGCTCCTCCAAATTCCTTCATCGACGTCCGGGACTTTGATTCTGTCCAAGCTTTAGCGGAATATCTCAAGTATTTGGACAAGAATGAAACAGCTTATGCAGAATATCACAAATGGAGGGAAAATTACATTGTTGAGAATATACCAATTTTTATCAAGAGTTTTTGCTCTTTGTGTCAAAAGTTAAATGAAGATTTTGGAAAAGTTAGTATAATTGAAAATGTTAAAGAGTGGTGGGAAAAAAGTAAAATGTTTGAGAATGAGAATATACAAAAATATGAACGGAACAGAGCTTAGGGAGTTTTGAATGTGTGGAGGAGTTTCGACTTTACAAAGACAATAACATGGAAGAGATGATTTCTAACCGTCGTCAACATGTAGGAGAAGCAATTTGAAGATTAAAATCACCAAGATTTTGAATAAAACCCTTTTAAATTAACAATTTCAGTTGATAAAAATCTTATGAATATACCTTGTATTATAAAATATTTACTAAAATATTTACATCTTGGTAAAAGCTCAATTACATATTATATATACCTGTATATAGTTTTCAGAATACCTAAATATTATTATATTTTTTAAATAAATGCTATATTTATGTAAATATAAATTTAATTTATTCATACCGTATATCATCAATTAATAGTAAAAGAAAGTACAAATATACAATCCATATTTGTAATAGTATACTCATATCTAAGACTAATATAGGTATTTTAATATTGTCAATTATTTATCCTCGTCGTTAATATGATATAGTAAATATACATGAAAATTGATTAATAACACCAAGTTTGTGTAATTCATCAAACCGGGGGAGTGACCTTTAATAAATAAAAACTTATTGGGGGAAATAAGAAAGGACATGCAACTGTTGGAACAACGCAGGGCGAATGAGATAGAAAACAAACGACGGCGGAGCACGGAGAGTTATAAAGGAGAAACAGATTTTCTCTTCTTCCTTCAGTCGACCGCAAGGTTCCGATCAAAAGTCACTTTCTCCACAAAAACTCGCCTTTAAAGAGATCACTTTCACTAAATTTATATTAAATAACATTATGCACCAGCATTACTTTTATGGGTTTAAGAATCAAGTTGACAAGAAGGGAAAATTAATTTGATTAAATTGATTAAATTGATTTTAATTGTGTTGTTTGAAAGGTTTTTCAATTGAATTACGAAGAAAGGTTTTTAAGTGATTATATTTTACTTATTGAAAGTAAATGGTAAATTGAATTTTATTAAAACTCATTATATTTATTGGAGAAGGTTTAACCGAAAGCTGATTTTCCCATAAAATCTGATTTCCATTTATTATGTTCAATTGAGTTTCCGTGCATTTATCCCGAACGAAAGTTTCCAATTCCGACCATTATTTTACAATCATCATCACAAATTCTCAATTTGACGATCCGAGCCAACTTAATTATAATAAATTGCGGCTTCTAAAAGAATAAACTGGGAATCAATAAAACTTTATAATTTTGAAATCTTAATCCTACAAATTAATAATTTTACAAGTGGAATAAAACTCGTGGATACAAGGATCCGTATTTGTAGTATTCTCGATTTGCACGCCTTTGTCTTGAATAGTGATTTACTCCCTTAGACAAATTAACATTGAAATTGTAAGTAAAATTTAATGCAGAGGATAAATATTCATTTTAAGATTCACCCGATTGCTTGTGAAATCCCCACTTTGAAGTGGAAACAAGGAAATATACAAAAGTTAAATTAGACTTTACGCCCAAATGAATCTTATACGGTTTAATCAGGGAAAGTAAACTTTTTAATGTAAACTAAATGGTAAAGTTGTGAAGTTTTATCTTCAGAGAAGACATTCGTGGATTAAGAAGATTAAAATGGCTCTCCCTCTTTTTTCATCTTTTCGGTGTTTTTTCTTTCGAGTGTCCTCAAGACCCTCAGATTGACAGAGTTTGACGGAGTGAGAAGAGGAGAAAATGGTGAGAGGAAATGAGTTCATCTCCTCTTCTCCTCCCTTCACCATTAAATCTAATGGAAACTTGGAGGACATGTCAAATCATATGGCACCTGAAGAGCCCCATTATGATACGAGTGAGCTGGAGAGGATTTTGGGGAACGAGAGCCATACTATTTCGGAAGAAGAACTCCTCTGTCGGCTCCAGCCGCTCCCTCATCTCAATGTCAATAACGACTCAGTTCTGTACAACGAGTGGCAAGAAGGATCAAGAGAAGTGTGCAGCCAACATTGGGACAAAATCCTTTGTTGGCCAGCGGCTAGAAATGGGGAAATCGTCACGCTCCCGTGCTTCTCACAATTGAATGGAATCGCCTATGACACGTCGAGTAAGATTTTTTTAACAATTGTCATAATCATTCCAGTTTTTAATTATAATTTCAAATAAGAAAATTTCCAATAACATTTTATTGTCATTTTAAGCATACTTTTAATTTCTTCATGCAATGGGTCTATATCTGTACATACTTTGATTGTTAATTCTATTGTATAAGTATAATGAATAATGAATAATGCAACAGGGGTAAATATTAAATTTTCTCGTTATGAAATTGAGTCTGAAGTATGAAACAAGTTGGCATATATGGAAAATACGCAGTGAATCTACAAGTGGCATTTGAGAATTGAATTCCCCACAACTTGAACTTCCGCAGAGAAGATTTAATAAAGTCTGAGCAAAGAGAAGAGAAACTCGGGTTGGAAGTTCAATTGATAATTGAACTAATGGACTCTTTAATGTCTTTAAACTCCCAAGACTTTCACTTCCGCTCCTTGTACATTATTGCATAAATAAAGGGAGAATGGAAATTCAATAATTCAATTTGTCTTCTCGGCGCTCTCTCAATCTCTCAATGGCCATCATCAATATTCAAAATTTGAAGCCCAGACAAAATTTAGAGTTCAAAGAGTTCCTTCAAGGCTCAATATTTCCCAAAGTTTTTTTTTAATTTCCAACCCTTTCAAAGAAGTTTCTCGGAATTCAATTTGATTCTATGGGATTTTCTAAGCAGTTTCAAATTAAGTAAGATGAATGAATATAAAAGAGCAATTTAATAAATTTTGGTTTCTCATTTACTTTTTCTGTAAGGACAATAACGTCAAAGATCGCTATTTTTGTTAAATGTGATATTTTCAATTACACACATTTGCTATTATTTTAAAGAAAAAATATCAGCATTTTTATGAGCTATTGTGGGTGAATGTAAAAGTTCATGAATTTATGAACAAAAGTTTTTCCCTTTCTTAGAATAAGTTTATTCTTAATATGTGAATGACAATTTATCATTTTTAGTAAGGACATAAAATAAGTAACTTTGTATTTATAAAAGGCGGGACACTAAATATTAAACTTAATGAAGCGTTTTATTTTCAGATGCATTCCGCCATACATTTGTAATTTTAATGAATTTTTTGGCTTATTTTATGTGACTGCATGGTTAAGGGTCAATGACGATCGTAAATTTTTCGTGTAGGGAATGCTTTATTGCGTCTCGTTTCATAGAACATAAAGAATCATAGGAAACATATTCTTGATAAAATTCTTCCACCCTTAATGTTACTTTTAATTAAATGATGCGAAGTGGAAGGAAAGAGATTAGACGGTTTGATCAATGAGATCCATATTCATCCAATATTTAAAACATCTTGATTAGAATTGAGCCAACTTGCATGTTAATTAAACTAGTAGGCATTTTTCTTACGATTGTTATAATTTATGATATGATATAAGTAATAAATCATATCAATTATTTTATATAGTATAAATTTTATAATGATAGATTAGATATGTAACATGTACAAACGTATTTGTATTTTCTGTATTTGTATTTATAAGCCTACTTTAAGTGCATCCTTTTCATTTTCCTTTGTAAGATCCGTATTATTAATGAATGTTTCAATGTAAAGAAAGGAGCTTAATGGGTTTAGGTGTTCCCGTGTCTCTTTTGGATCGAATGTCTCTTTTGTTTACAAAATTAATTCTTTTCATCAACCATAAAAGGTTACGTAAAGTTTCCAAGCGTAACTTTTCCTTATATCAGTTGTAATTTCCTCAGTAATTTAAATACAAACTTATATAAAAGTGTCATATTTGCATTTTATGTGTCTCATATTCTCATACATGTCTGCATTATAGTTATAAAGATACAAATATTTACAAATGAAATATTCTTAGGTTCCTACAGCATAACATTTATATTAAACTTAATATAAAACTAATATTAATATTAATATAAATATGTAATATAAAATTTTGTCCTATCTTCTACATTATATCTGTAGTTTATTTCTTTAATCAATTTCGTAGTTTAGACTTATAAATATAAATATTGATTTTTGATTAAATCAAAGTCAATTATTGTCAAATTGTCAATATAGTATAATTTGAGTATTCTGTGGTATAGGCATAAGTATAACCGATATAAAATACTATTGTATCTGTACAGAGTTACAGAGTACAGAGTATGGTTCACTCTGTATATTAGTATAGGAACTGTAAACAAAGTAATCCTTTGAGACGAAAAGTTTAATTCCAGCGAGTATTATTATTCTTATTATTTATCGGAGCTCAAGTCTTCTCACGTAAATAAATTGTATCTAAGAACTAAGAAGTTGGGTCTGATTAAGAATGAGTGAAAGCGAAGGACTTGAAGATTGAGGACTTTCTTTGATTGAGGGAAGTCAAAGGAATTCAATTTTCTCAACTTGTTTGATTGAAAGTGGAAACCTCAATTTCCTTTTATCATTTTATTTCTCCCACTCATTTTCATTGACGAGGAAAAGATTGAAACGGAGAAAGATGGATGAGACCAAATTCACCCAATGACCGCAATGACCGATCCAATTCAATGCATTTCGTGGAAATGGGTCTTTTACGTCTTTAGACCTTTTTTCCATTTGGCACGCATCTACCCTATACCAAATGTTCTCCTACTAAATGTGAGATATATGAGTAGGGACCTAACATATGTGTACATTCCTGTAAACATATAACTAGGTATACTCATAATATCAAATCAGCGTAAATAATAGGTATCCTGTATATTGCATATTGTGGAGATAGATTGTACATTACATTTGTATCTCTAAATAAGAAATTGTGGAATGTTAATTGATTAAATTAAGTGTGTTAAAAAGTCAAACAATTATAACAATAACCAAAATGAATGGAATTACAAATTTTCCCAAACTTAAAAGACAGTGTATTTAAAATCATGTTGTTCAACATTAAGTGCGTGCGTGCAGTGTATGACTGTGTGTGAGTGGGATTGAAATGATAAAAGTAAATTGAAAGGTTAAAAAAGCTTGGTGCGTGCATTGAAGAGGATTCCTACTTTGTTTCCAGAATTTATTCTCATTCATTTTATTCTTTATTTTCCCTCTTCTTTTAACGAGTTGTAATGTTAGGATTTCTCCACCGAAAAGAATATTTTTGAATCTCGGAGTTTATTTTCTCTCCTCTTTTCAAAGAATATTTATGGATGTGAGATGAAATGAAACGAGGAATTTGCGTAAATACAAAGCCACATTCTGACTTTTATATTTTTCTCACCTCTTTTTTTAACTCTTCATCTTCTCCAAATCTTCTCCCATGAATTGATCTTCTTTTCAATAACTTTCTATTATTTATACAACAAGGGAGGAAAATGGAATTTGGATGTTTGGGGAAATACTTGTCTGCTTTTGTCAATCTCGCTTATTTTAAATGTTTTTTTCATTTTAATCCATTGTACAATATTTATATTGGTTAACAAGCTCAAGAGTTCTTTAGAAGGATCTCTTGTAAATTTTAGTAATTGTATAGGAACAACTTGAGCGTTGATAAAATATTCATAAATATAAAGTTTGAAAGTAGATAAATGATATAAAGGGGGTCTGAAATTATGAAGCATCATATTTCAACAGGAGACCCATAAATGTCAAAACTTTCGACAGAATGAAAAGTAAATGCTGTTTGGAAAACTGACGTTGCAAAAGGTCCTTTCTCATTTATTCCTCTTTTCTCCATTTGAGCCAATTCGGAAAATTGTCCTTCAACGTATTTATTATTACATGTGAACTTTTCACGATTTATTAGTAAACTTGCTTTTATAGCTGTTTTACATATTTTTATGGTTTTTGAGTATAAAACTAGCAAATATGAAAAGCACTTACTAAAACATTTGTTCATATCAGATATCAGTCTTCATAAGATAAGATGAATTTTATAATTATTAATCATAAATTAAGTATGTAATTATCAAACATAACACGAATTTTTTAATATATAAATTAGCTCCATTTTGAAGAGATAATTTTTCTTATTTAGTTTCTGGGAAAATTCAATACATGAATGAATGATCATGAAACTGTAAATATTGTAAAAGTTCCGAACTAGCGAGTCCAAAACCGGTTAACCGAAAACCGGTTAACCGTCCTTTAAAAAACCGAACCGAAACCGTCGATTTTTGGACGGTTAACCAGTTTTTAAAACTGTTGAAAATTTAATAATTTTATTTAAAAATTTCGAGATTTATTTACAAAACCGTTCGTATTTTGCATACCCAAATTATCTTTTCACAAAACTCAAATAAAATAATTTATTTTATGTGGATTTATACATTTTCAAATATATAATATACAATTTTGGTATACTCTTATGGTTATACCAAAGAGCATCATTTTAATAAACAAATAATTTGAGTTTATTTCATAATAGATTCAAAATTAAACATTTACATGACTTGATTAAATACATTATAGATAAATAGATACCTTTAGCACAAAATTCATCAAAACAAATTCAAAAAATTGGGTATTTATAATATTTTTTAAAGCCGGTTTAAAACCGGTTAGCCGGTTTTTGCGATCTTAAATAACTGAAAACCGGTTTATTTATTTTTATACGGTTTTGGACTCCCTACTCCGA
Source organism: Neelides folsomi (assembly GCA_034687125.1). NCBI lineage: Eukaryota > Metazoa > Arthropoda > Collembola > Neelipleona > Neelidae > Neelides > Neelides folsomi. The sequence goes on along the minus strand of JAQGBZ010000315.1, from coordinate 45,166 downwards.
ACTTAAATTCACCTCACTATCACTCAAGTCAAATGTCTGTCATTGTTTATAGAGAAAAACGACTTTTCTCCGATTCCCTTGAACAACAATTTTGTTGTATTTGGAAATAAATTGGACTTTAAAATGATTCCTTCTGTCGGCATGGATCGAATAAGATTTGATTTCTTCTCAATTTTATCAAAATCTTACAAATCATTTGTTTCTATATTTTTATAGTGTATAAGGGCTGATGGGCACTACGGAGAATATGCCCTTACCAATTATTGCATATTTATTACTCATATTTAACATAAATACTTGATCAGTAATTAACAGTAATTTTAGTATTTTGGTAAATTAATTTATCTGAACAAGAAATGAATAAATCCTGAGAAAATCTAAGCATTTTTGATCTCGAACCCTTGAACTTTTAATCTTCTGGTTTCGAATCTTTGATAAAGAGATAAAAACTAAAGACTTGACCTCTTCAGGGCTGAGGTTGAAGATAAGGGGATATCCGTATAAGAATATAAGAATATTTCGAGTTGAGTGGAGAAAGCATTATAACTTGTTTATTGTATTGTACGTATCGTTGTGTGTATTGTAAGATAAGAAAGAATGGGGTCTTTTTGTAGAAGGATTAGAAGACCCAATTAAGAGGTTTCTCAATCTCCCCATTCAGCTCCATTGTGTGTTGCAGGGACGGTGAGCCGACTTTGTGAGGAAGGCGGCTTTTGGCAGAACAAGACAAACTACTCCAACTGCGTTCCCCTCCACTCCTCAACGCTTTCCCCGGAGACGAATAGGAACTTGGAGATCACCACCGGAGTGTACTTTGCTGGCTATTGTCTCTCCCTCACAGGACTCGTCATTGCCTTCCTCATATTCCTCCTATTCAAGTATGAACAAAAATATAAGCATGATAAAGACAAATAACATATTTACTTGTATATTAGAATTATCTACATTACTTGATATTTATTGGCATATCATTTAAATCGGTTTCTTTTTACTTAATTATTATTATTATATACTAAATACTTAATGATCAAATACAGTATTGAATATTTAATCTAGTAGTATGGAAAGGAATTGATTGAAAGTCAGTTGCAGTAGTACCCCAGTGAGACACAAAACTTGCCACGTAAATGGCCTTTGATGGCCAAATGGCCACTGTTTTGCCTGTGATTGGCAAAAGCATGGGAATTAGTGGATTTTGATGGTCAGTTGGCCAGCACAAATCTTATAAATGGCAACGAATGTTTTTTAAGTGCTAAGGGTGGCCAACATATTTGATGGCCAGCTACCAAAAAACCATCATTGGGCAATTACAAAATTGCCATCAAATTTACATGATTGCGTGGCCAGTATAAGCCATGAATGCCCCATTATGCCTAATCCATTTCTTTTAAATGCTCGTTTTTATGTTGAATTGGCCATTAAAGGGCAACTGTTTCCCAACTATTTCTAAATACCAATATTTGCGCATGTCATAAGTTAGCTTTTGAAGGGACAAGATTATTCCTGTCTGGAGGTGAAGTTAAGAGGCTGTGGAAGTTTTTTTTATTGTAAATTCATTATTAATTCTTTCAATCAAATTAAGTTAAATCCGAAATGTTCCAATTTAATTATATAGTTGTAAAGTTTTTGAGTGAAGTATTATTGGAAGTGTTCCGATTAAATTGTGTATTCTGATACTAAAGATAATATTTTTTAAATCATTTTAAATTGAAAATATGAATGCTTGAAAATCGAGACTTTAAACCGATCTGATATTGAAATGGAACAAGGACGTTTAAGAGCAAGAAATCTGGATTCAAACAAAACTTGGAATTTGAACCTTTTCAATTCACCCGAAGGTAATTCCAAACTTAAAAATCAATTATGATCATAATACAAAATTTAAGGACATTTAAATTAATATTTAATTTTAAAATTTATAGGTGGAAACGAATCACAAGTTCCAGTAATCGATGTTGAATTTTCAACGGGTTGTAAAACAAAATGTAGCTGTTTCATAATTAAATATACGTATAAATATTTAAATAATTATTTAAATTTCATAATTCCCATATTCCATAATTCCATAAACGCATAATAAATGCATTTTCAGTGCGAAAGTAGTGCTATGCTAGTTTGCATTGCTGGCAAAACCGTTGCAAAACAGTGGCACATTGATGGGGCCCTAATGGCCATTGGCCACTAGTTGCCACTCAAAGGCCGCTTTGACAAAATCATCACATGGTCACTAATGTTGGCCTTCGTTAGCATGTACATGGCACTCAAATCCCACGAATAAATGTCTCACTGGGACGCTGCATTAAAGTTAGTGGAGCAAGCCAAGTTGAAAATTAAAGTTAATGTTCACGTATTCTATTTATGATGTTAAAGATGTATAAAGTGTATTGTTACCGCTTGTTAGAAAAATCGATAAAAATTAAAAATAATATGCGATTATTTAAAAAAAGAAACCAATTTGAATACAACCATTTGTATGCAAAGTTTGTGCAAAGTTACAAAGTCACATTTAAGTCCTCAACCTAAAATTTAAATAATTGTAGGGAGCTCCGGTGCCTGAGGAATAAAATTCATACTCATCTCATAATTACTTATATACTCGCTGATGCTCTTTGGATTATTACCAGTGTTCAGGTAAACTCCTTTTATTTTTCATTTCCAAAGTACGCATTTTTAATCCTACTTATAATTTTTTAGAAAAATATGAAACGAACAATGTAGATATTTGCTTATAATGGAGAATTCCTTAATTGTTTATATCTTACTTTATAATACATTACATGCCTAAATTAATAATAAAAAAGTAAATACAAATGGAATTCGAGAACAATATGCAAAGATAATATTTTATAATATTTGGAACAAATATTGAGATGTAATAAATATTTCTTTATTTTCTTTATAAAGCATTTAATACCGATTTATTTTTTTGTATTATTCGTAAACTCCAGAGTTCCAGACAATTCAATTTTATATAAAATAAATATGAATCTTAAACCTTATACAATATTAAAAAATACTCTATAATAAATGTATTGTTTAACCTTTGATTTGAAATAGATTCATGAAAATATTGAAATATGATCTTTTGATTCAAGGTACATTAACCATTGCATTTGTATTTGATATTTGTTTGATGGGGACACAAAGGCCCTTCTCATTTTGATTTAATAAAAGCAGATCTTGTGTGTGCATAATATGCTTGTTTTTCGCTATACTGTATTCGCCATGCCTCTCAAAAGATTGTGGGAAAGAGCGGAAAGAGTAATGGGAATGTTAATAGAATTGATGGGAAAATTGATGTTGGATTTTCCATTTTGCCCACATGAGTTAAAGTTGTCCCTGAAGGAGTTTCGATAAAGTGGAATTGAACTCTTCTCTTTTATGTCTTTCAGTCTCATATGGGGCAAAACAGCAGCCATCATGCTTCCTGTGTCACCTTCATCCTCCTTCATTACTTTCATCTCACAAACTTTTTTTGGATGTTCGTGGAAGGTATGGAAAAATTAAAAACGCGGTAGTCTTTTTTAATTAAATAACCAAATTATAATCTTCTTCCTTATTAAACCCTCGACAATAATTTCTCCCTTTTTATGCAAAATACTTATAAATTATTAGGACTTTTACAGAGATGCATGTACATGCAAATACTATACATGCTAAAAAAATTGTACATCTTGTATCAATATATAACTTGTTGTGTATCTATACATTTATTTCAATACTAGGTAGTGACAAGATTCTTATCTGTTAATACCATTTAAATGAGAGGTTTTATCACCTTATTTTATATTATACGTAGTTTAAATATATGGCATGGATGCATTAAAGTAAATGAGATGTCGTTTAATTTGGCAGCTACTACATACACACATACCATACCATATACATAATGTGTAGTTGAATTCAGCATATTGAATTCATCTTATTTTTATATGAATTTGTAGGTATTGTAATTTGAAAATTATTGGGACATTTTATATGTCGTATTTACTCCAGTAGAGTATCTATTTAACATGGAAATAAATTGATTTTTGGTTAATGTAGGGCTTTACCTTTACATCCTTGTCGTACAGACTTTTGTTGCTGAAAACATCAAATTACGACTCTACGCTTCAATTGGTTGGGGTAAAAAAATTTTTTTAACAATTATTTTCTTTTCGTATAATTATAATCTACATTAGCATAAAAATACTAATTGAAATCAATTAATTATTTTTATTATTTGAAGGTTGTCCAATACTCGTTGTTGTTAGTTGGTGCTTGGCGAAATGGTTTACAAAGTCTCAAAATACAGATGTAAGAACTTCTTCGTATATTCTTTATCTTTAATGCGCATTTGATAAGCCCTTTTAAGTCTTTATCTAAAATGTAAAAACTTTCGTCTTCATTTCTTCAACAAGGAAATTCTTTCTAAAAGCTTTTGCCTATTTGAACCAAAATGCTTCTTTGCTCATTTATAATCTTTGTATTTTTTAAATGAAATCTCGACCTCATTCAACTATCGATCTAAAAATCCTAACCTACAACGGTTGATACTTAAGCTTAAGATTCCACGTTATTAAAAATTCATCGAGAATCTTTTGATCTGGGACTGTCAAGGAGAAGAAAGCCAAAGGATTAAAATTTGAATATTTCGGTTGAGACTTGAAGTAGAAGGATGATCGATTAAGTGTCTCCTTTTATAGGAAAATTTGCCATGTTTTTACAATATTTTGGCTTTTCGTTCCTCATTGATCGTAAAGACTAATTTGTTTTATTGGAGCTGTGTTGAATATTGCGTATTTGTCCTTTATTTTGGTCAGAGTGGGGATTTAGAGATTCAGCTGTCGGCGTGTGTATGGATCAACGAGAACTTGTGGGATTGGATTTACAAAGCTCCTGCGATCCTCGTCCTCGCCGCTAACATCCTCTTCCTCTTACAGATTATGTGGGTGAGTCACTCGCTCCTTTTAATCCACTAAAATAACTCGTACTTTTCAAAACACATAAATTATGTTTTTAATTATTTAATCTGAAGGATACAAATACATTTATTAAACTGGAAATTATAAAAAATATGTAATATCTGGGTATAAAATGTTAATAATATTTATACAATTCGTTAAGTCTAAAATTCTCATACATATCTTCATTTGTTTTTATACAATGTTTGTTTTATCTTGGTATGATATACTGTACTGTATAGTATATGTACATACAGGTAAGCATATTGATATATTGGTTAGGTATATTAGGTAGTTAGTTATGCTCTTATGACATAAAATTTTATTAGTGCTATCTGTTGGTAAAATGATGGGCATGAGATTGATAATTGGTGTATTATATTGATACATTTTAGATAAGTATAGTACTATGTACAAATACATGCATTATGTATGTATGTTATAGTCTTATAGTACAGTATAACTTTGTACCATAGAATCCATACCCAAGATCAATGCCCACGCATCAGAGTTATATTCACTTTTGTATATTATATTGTTATTGTTTACCTCTCAAATTGAAAAAAGGAGGATAAGACGAGGACCGCCTTTTTGAGTAAATATCCCCACACAGACTCTTCTGTTTTTCACCCCAAAGAACTTCATTGTATGAGATCTCATCCTTATTTATATACATACATACAAAAGGAGTCTTTCAATTTATGATATTCTTCCACTTTTACCAAAGCTCCTTTTATACGCCTACTCTTTTTGATTAAATTCTTAACAAATGTTTACGACTTTCACAACCAGGGCTCAAATCCACTTCGTGCGGAATTTACACCAAACTTCCGGCAAATTGCAGATTGTGAGATTTTCTTAAAATAAAATGAAAATAAAAATGAGCATTCTGCAAATGTTGAATTCCATAATTTAAGAATTTGAGAAAATTTTGGTTAAAAGTAAAATAAATGAGAATACAAGAAGTAAAAGAAGCGTTGTGGAAACGTTAAATTAAATTAAGTTGTAAATGGTTTAGTTTAATTGTCAAAATGTGTTTAAAGGTGTTGATAACGAAACTCCGATCAGCTACAAATCCCGAGACTCAGCAGTCGCGGAAAGCAGCCAAAGCTCTTGTGGTGCTCATGCCGCTGTTGGGAATCACATATCTCCTTGTCATGACCGGATCCAAGAAAACTCCGTTTTTTGAGCACATCCGAGCTCTGCTTATTTCAACCCAGGGATTCCTCGTTGCTCTTCTTTACTGGTTACTTTCAATTTGCATTTTGACTCAACAATTCGTTAAACTTTTCATTTGTAAACTTTTATAATCCAAATCCAATTTATCCAATAAAGTTTTTTAAAAAAATTTCAAAGTTTTCCAATTTATCAATATTGGGAAGTGAGTTAATTTATTAATTTATGTGAATTTATTAATCAAAATTATTCACTTTATAATTAAGTTTTCAATTTGATATAATTTAATGAGAATGGAGAAAACGTTTTAAATGTTAATAAATAAGTGATAAATTAGTGATAGGATGCGTGATGTTTGTAAAATAGTGCGTTTGATGTAATTTATAGTTTTCTGAACGGGGAAGTTCGTGTGGCTCTTCGCCACCGCTGGAACCGAATTCGTCTCCGGACGTTCTGCTCTTGTTGTGAAGAAGAGAGCCGGAGGAATAATGTCCATCACATTCGAGAATGCTCACCCCGGTCAAGAACGGAAAGTTTACGGTGCGTAAAGGGAGAGGGTTAATCGAACAACTTTCCAAATTACTCTCCTTTTAATACTTGTCCTGTTCCTTTAATACTCAATACTTTTCTCTTTTCTCTTTACTTTACTTTTACGTCTTACTATTTTATTTAGCAATCATTTCATTCACTTTTAAGATACGTGGACGCATGTGGTAAACATTTATTTCCTGTACTTTGTTCATATACTGATGTCTTACTTATATGATAGATGTCTAACGATAAGTTCAGTATGAGTCTTAAGATTAAAATAGGCGTAATTACCGGATTTGTTTCCATTTTAGTCATTAGATTCTTATTCTTAGCTTTGGGGAAGAATGTAGAAAGTCATTTTGAATAGGACTTGAAAGAAGCTGAGTCTGGGTGTATTTGAGTCTGGGGAATCATTTTAGATTGTGTATGCCTGGGAGCCATCTGTTCCGGAAGCAAGAGTCGACTGGGAGTGAAATGACGAGTTTGACGACGATCGGGGGAACACTCTCCGTCCCGGCTAATGGTCAACCAACAAGTCCGAGACGGTCAGCCATACAGAAGATACTTGAAGAGAAGGAGGAAAATTCCATTATTTAACTCATTAAGTCTTTACTCCTAAAAGCAAATTAAACAAATATTAAAGCCATTTTTCAAAATTACATCTTCCTTTTCTATAATTGAACATTGTCTTTTGATCTAACACAATTTAAGTAAAGTATATTTTACATTTTGTTTCTTATAAGACATTTCCAAAATATTACCTTTATTATTTTGTAATTTTTATTTAAGTATCAATCAATTGTAGGTTAAATGTATTATGTATCTTATAAATATTTATAAAGTATCTGAACTGTGTATGTATCATATATATGGTATATGTAGTGTATATAATAAATGTTTTGTGACATTACAATGTAATAAAATTTATACTTAACACTCTATAATACAGACAATATACGGTAATATACCTAGTAGAGTACTATGAAATGTGTATACGAAAAACAAAACAAGGTGTATTTTGTTATTTTGTAAACTTAAATGATAAATAGTATCTTTGTAAAATCAATTTGCTTATCTTCTCCGTCTTCTCACATCAACCTTCGAATGGATCAAAATATGAATAAAAGAGAATTGATGATTCTTTGTTTAAACCATCCGTCAGAGACGAACAGATAAGAAAAAATTTACATTCAGCGACTGAAGTCCTGAAGTCCATCAAAGTCACTTTTCTACTGCGGAAGTTGAAGATGAACCGCTACACGAAACAGCAACTTCCGTCTTACGTCCAACATTACCCGAATACTTTCACCGTCCCTCAACCCAGACATGTTAACCAGAATTACAATTTTTACTATCCGCCAGCTCAAACATTTCTCACAGAGGTAAAGCTCCTTTCCTCATTTTCTTTCAATTGTTAAAAGCTCGCCCTGACTTTCAATTTCAATGCATGGCTCGGAAAGGAATTATATTAAGAAGCTTAAAATATTAAATTATTTTAGATGGTTTAAATTAACTTTCGTATATGGTATATAATTAAGTACAGACGGTATGTCCTAAGCATGAACGGGAATCTTATACTGGTATTCTCCATTATACTTTCATTAAAATATTAATGATCTTTAAACCTAGAAAAATGAGCCTTTGAGAATTTAAAAATTCCTTTTTATAATTTCCTTCTCACATGACATGGAAATCTTCGTGTATTCCATGAATTAGAAATGAGCTTGGGGTTGTGATGATAAACTGAGCATGAGGACATCCACATGGAGATTTCCCATCGTATTTATTACATTAAGACTTCGCTTTGAAACTCAGCAATTCAAACGATATTTAAATTTTGAGCTTATACGAGGTTTCCTTCTCCAATTAATGTTATGTGAGAGTCTTGACGATGGGAGAACAAGAGACGGGGTGGGATAATGGAGAGGAATAAAATGAATGTGATTTTATGAAAATAAGGTCCTAACGACTCATCACCCGGGGCCAACGATCCTTCACATTGAGGGAAGGAAGGGAAAACGAAGCTGGAAAGTTCTTGCCTTCATTCTTCTCATCCTTTCTCTTCTGGCCCTCGTGGGGTTTTGGGCTTTCGAGCGGACCTCGACGTCGACGGCTCCATTCACTCAATTCACTCAGGATCAATTCCGCTCAAGTAAGTTCAACAATTAAATCTGCCGCTATATGAGCCCGCCTTTAAACCATGCGACTTATTTTCATTATTTCTCTTCTTTGTTTAGTGAAATATGACGGTGATGTTTTAAGGCTTTTGGCTCTTATTCTTATAAATTTTAAGTATATTTAATACACTTGCAGTATAATAAAGAGAAAAGTATTCCAGTAAGTTCTTTAAGTTCTGAATACACTTATATTATAAACGTTGTATAGATGTAAAAAAATATTAAAAATATGAGAATGTAGGAATTTAATAAACGGGTTGTAAGCCTAATACATAGTTACTGAAAGTACAGATATAACGTTGCTACTAAGTATATTTTATAGTTGACAATTTAGAGTAAATGGAGTTATACCAGTATTAAATATAGTATAAAATATAAGGAGAAAGAGGATTAGTGGTAATAGGAAAAACCACTTTTGTGTTTTCCAAATATGAAATAATTGTTTTTGTTCATTTTACAGATAGTAAGAAAGTATGGGGGGAAAGCTCAGAAGACCAAATGGTGGATTTTATTCTCTCGGTCAACGAAGATGAAGAATCTCTTCTGGAGGATTTTCTTTTTTTCTAGTCAAATATCGATTTTACTTTATTTTACCTTATTTTATATTTTACTTTGTTATAGAGCAAAGGAAGAATTTTATATTGAGATTCTTTCATTCTTTCTCAATTTTAACTTGAGCAATTTTGGTAACCAGAGCGTCCTTGAATAAATTTTAAATAAATAATATATTTTTATGTGAGGATTTTATTTCTCTTTTAAATTGTTTTACATTTATTTGATACTTTAGGATTATACATATTTCCAAATAAGTTATTTTATTATAATCTCTTAATTAAAAAAGTGGTTTTATTTGTAGATTGTTTCTTTTTTTTAAAGCCAAAAAGGTATATACAGATTTTTCATTAAGATAGATTTATGGTATTTAGCTTTCTTTAAATGTAAGTTTTCTTTTTAGCAAACCGTTAATCGTGTATTATATTTAAATAATAATTTCAATGTTTGTAACATCATGTTGTTTAAAAGATAATAAAGATAAATAATCAAACATAATCAAGTGTAAATGGTTCATTATTTAATTATTCATTAAGTTAGATTAATTTTATAATTTACTTTTAAATATTACAGAATCTTCAAAATAGTTTTAAGAACCATTTATATTACATACTCTACATACATATAAATAGTACTTGTAGATAATACATACATAAATACATATATTCAAAATGCTTTTAATTAAATAAATAACTTAATATGAATTGTTAATTAATAATTCAACTGAAATGTTCACAACTCGATATGTAAATTAGGAATACAAGTTATCAAAATAATTGAGAAGTCACCTGATAATACAAAAATAGGAAAATTAAGTAAACAAAGTGGAGTCAATTACGCTTTCAATTACTATGTTCAATTAACTACAGAAGTGGTGATAATTTCCCAATAACCAAATAGGATTTCCCTTCATTTAATCTTCCTCTGCGCCTTCTCAACAAAATTTCCAATAATATTTTTACATAATCAATCAATCATTTCCTATCTTGGAGTGTCTCCCTTCTGTTTTCTCGATAGTATAAATAGGAGTGCGAACGTCATATCATTAGTTTAAAAGAAAAGTTAACTTTTGTGAAATCGTTCAACATTTCAACCATCATGGGATCAAAATTGATCTTTGTCTTTTTGTCAACTTTCACTTACGTCTATGCAGTAGAGTATATGATTGATCTCAAATTCGCTGGAATGTAAGAAATTTATATCACTAATTAACGATAAAATTATATGAAAATTATAAAAATGATTTATGGTATTAGGGGTTTGAAACAAATGGACAATATTCCTCCAAGTCAATCAGATCCCTACCTTGATATCTTCACCCAAATGAATCCAAGCGAACCACCAAGGAAAGTCGGAACCACCGTCTTCATCCCAAACAATAATAATCCCACTTGGCCAGAAACATGGAGATTCTTTTATACCGAAAATGTCAGCCAACAGGTAAATAACAGATTTCAAAAGTTAAACCTTTAAGTTTATTTTCGTAACTATTTATTTTTTAGTAAAATAAATTAATTTTGAACAGTCGCTCTCAATCAAAGTGATGGATGACGATGGTGCTTTGCCCAACGAGTTGATTGGTGAAGTTTATTTCACCATCCAGAATTTGTTTGAAGCTGAAAATCATGTTCTTTTTGTTCCTCTCACACCCGACGGTCAAGGAGTTCTTCGAGTCAATGCTCAAGTTTCAGAAGCATAAATAAACAGCATGTCTTACCAAACTTAAATATGATTCCTATTAATTAACGCAAATTACAAGTACCTTATGTATAAATAATACAATTTTATAGCCAAATTTTATGTGTATAAATTTCAAGTATTTTGTTTACTTGAATGTGTTAAAAGTAAAGATAATTAATGTTTATGAAATCATCTCAAATAAATATAAGTATTTTAGTTTTATAGCGTTTTACGTATCAATCCCTCTTATCTTTTTATTCATCTTATTTCATATTTCATAACAAAACACTTGGCATTTATCACTATCTATTATTTTTGCTAATGATTTTACATGCTTTACAAATGAATTAAAATTTTGTTATCCAAATTAACTTCACACATATAAAAATATATATGTAATAAGCATAATTGTTTAATTGCGATTGATTATATAATTAATATGATAAAGCTTTAGAATAGATAAAATAAAACTTTTGAACAAAAATCGCCAACTACTTGATTTTACAACTTTACAATATTGATATAAGCTTACAAGCGTATTAAGTATTGTATTATTTATTACTATACTTAATATACCTATGGACATTGAATGCTCCCTTATACCAACAAATGATTCAATTCATCCACTTTTATACTGTTATTGATATTAGCGAGTTTAAACTTTTGTCATCAACAATTTCCTTCATATCTAATTCCAAATACTTTTACTTTCCAAGAAGAGTAAATAAGGAAGGATTATATAAAAAGGATTTTATTACAAATTTTACGAAAGTCAAAATCATACCTTCATTCTCCTGTTCATCCAACAATTCAATTACCCCTACTTGAAAAAAAGGTCCATTACAAAAAGGAAGAATATCATTTTACACACTTTTCACAATCAAGTCCAAAACCGATACATCCGAAAGATATTTTTATCAAGCTATCTGATATCCACTCTGTTGCCTGTAAAAGTAAAAACACCTAAAATTTTTATGCGCCAAAAACAATTTTTTCCATCTCAAAGCCCCAACGAAGGAAATCAAAAATCAAGCATTGTTCCGTTTATTCAATCTCCAACCCTTTTGTGTGAATTTGTCCAAGTCAAATTCAATCTCTTCATTTCCTTCCTTTTTATTCTTTCTCTATTTTTTCATATAGCCATTTTGACATTTTACAACTTTTTTCTGCGTAGTTACTCAAACCCTGATCTTTTTTACGCACTGTTAAAAAATTCAATTTACAAAGTTCAATCATCATTTGGCCAAGCTTCAACGAAAGCCAAAAACATTTTAGAGACAACTTTAAACATAAATTAAACATTTAAGCACAATGGAAAGATTGTGAAGAAAGGTTAGTTTTTGCGAAAAATCCACAGATCATAAAAAATCATATAAGGAAGAATGGGAAACATTTCATAAAGGCCAAGACGAAGAAAGTTGAAGATAAAAGTGGATTTGGCTGATCTTTTCTGACGATGGCCGTGGCTCAAACTTGTCCTTAAGATTTCATCTTTACTCCAAACTTTTTCCATTACAGTCCAAATAGATGTAGAAGTTGGGTTCAGGGAAATAGAGCAAAAAGACTAAAAAAACTATCGATGGAAATGATGTGAATTGAAAGGCTTCTGATTAACTTTCAAAGAACTTCATATAATTTATCTTACTTTTTATTATTATTAGTCAATTTGATGAAAGGAAAATGAAATAGCAATTTATGAACAATTAACAACAAGTTTAAACAAAGTAGAAAGTCTATATAACAATATGTTACTTTCATTTAACATAAATATTCCAACTTACAATTTTACATTGTAGAGATATCTTGTTTGTATTTACCTGTAAGTGTAGAACATTTATGTGTGGAAGAGAATTTAAAATTGTTTTTAAAAGACTGCGACTGTTCAATTTATAAATAATGTAAAATTTTTAATGGTTGAATATTAAGTAATTAAGTTTGGCATAATCAACGTGGACGTTTTCTCGTCTCGTTCCCTCGATTGACTCCATGAGGAAAATTGAGAGGTTTTGGAACTATGAAGTTTTCTCATTCTTTTCCTTTTCACCTCTCAAGAGCAGAAAATTGAATTTGAATCTTGGAGAGGAAATCCATTAAAGGAGATGGTAAAAGGCTCTTTTGGTTTATGAGAACTCACATGGTCTCCAATGACTGGGAGAGTTTAAGAGAAAAGAATCCTCCTCGAAAAATTGGAAAAATGAGGATGGAAAAGAAATCCAGACCTTTAAGAACTCTCAATATGGGAAGTAAAGTTAAAGTAAGGTTAAAAATATTATATTTAATATTTGTAAAGATAAAATAATATATAAAATAATATTATAAGACCTTATGGAGGATCTTGAATGTTATTCAATGTAATCTTTCGGACTTCGTAACTCATCAGAGAAACAAGATTTGAAGTAATAGGAGCCTTCAGGAAAGTTATGGATGAAGATATTCTCAAGTCAGTTCAATCATAAAAGTTTCCTTTGATTTCAAACTTTTCCCCTTTGAGCTTCCATTGGTTGGATTCGATTTATTCAAACCTTTCTCCTTTAGCTCCTCAGCTGAGAAAAGTGTCGGAAAAGTTGAGGATTTGTTTAATCTTTCACAATTTCTTACTTTATTTCATTTGTCATATTACTCTCGCTTTTGTGATTGAAAATCATCCTTTATCATAATTATTATTGGTATTTTTATTGAGTATTTTTAGGGAATTGTTCAATTATAAGAAATATAATACAAATATATTGTATGTATGTATCTGTATTTACTGGATGATATCAATGGCTTTATGATTATGATGAAATTTATTTTATAAAAATATGAAGTGAAAGTTCAAAAGTCAAGAAATAGTATAGTATACATGGGATAATACGTTATTATGTAATAACTAATAAAGAATGTCTCACTCACTCATTGTCAGTGAGTGATTAAATTTTTTTAAAAATTCTTCTTTTAGCTCTAAGATTTCCATTTCTTTTCCATTAACCTATATTGTTTGTGTCTAAAATGGGAATTCTCGTGGTTGATTAGACTTCTCATTATGTTTTAAATTAATATTCGTGACCATTATCAAAAACACGAGTAGTTTATCAATTTATTAAACAAAATTGTCATTTTATAAATAATTTAACAAGTATTAATATTTCGATGAAATTTAATAGGAGGATATAAAAAAGTATTAGATATTTTATAATTACATCATAATTTATAAAAAAATCTAACAAGAAAATAATAAATTAAGCAATAAAAATATATTTATTAAATAAATAACAAAAAAGGAATCTTTAAATTAATAAAAAATACAATATAATAATTAAATAAATTAACTTATCAAGTAATGTGAATGAAATTATAATCTTATGTTATTGAGGCTGAGGCTGTAAAAATTTAAGTTTAAATTTATTGAGGATTTTTCTGAAGCTGGAATTGAATTTTTGAGTACGTCATGAATGTGTTCGAACTTTCCATTGACCTCAATGAGTCCACGTACTGTGAGAGCCTTCGACCAAAAAGTCTTTAAGTTAAACAATTTTGGTTGAGTCGGACTGAAATTCATAAAATATGATCATTAAATATGTATAATGTAAAAATTTATATATGAGAAAAATAGGGGTTGTAGTTAATTAAAATGGTTAATGTTAGATTAGATGCATAAAAATGTAAAATAAATTACCTTTTAATTACTTGGAGATTAATGGTAGAATTCTCCAAAAGTCTATTGAAATACTTCGTAATAGTTTCGGCAGAAAAACGCTGAAAATCTTCCAGTTTTAAATCAAATTGGCATCGATGAAGCTTAAAATCAAAACATTATATTAGCAATTTCCCTTTCTTCAATTTCTACCTACAATATTATAAATACGTAAATACTATTTAGTGTTGTTTATTATTAAATTACCATTGGCGGAATGCTGTAAAATTTCTTCGGGAGAAGTTGCAAATCATCCCCTTCAACTTGAACAGGCGCCGGATGAGTGTCAATGTGCCGAACCACCAAAACTCCCCGACTCTTTGAAGACTGGTCGACAACCACAGCTCGATACCAAGTGACCTTTCCCAATTGGATATGCTGGTGAGTCACAAGGGTTCCAATTGGGAAATTGGACACGTCCTTATTTGGTTCCCAGGTTGCTCTTAGCATTTCTGATAGACAAGCTGCTCCTAATTCATCCATTGAAATCTCGGCCATTTTGGGCTTCCAATCTAAAATTCATAATTACATTACAATGCTTTTTGTTTTTACATACTCTCCAGACGCTGAGCCAATGCTTTTCGCGGGTTTTGATTTGAATTAGAGTTACATAATTTTAATTGCTATAGATTAAAATTATAATAAACTTATTCAAATTCTAAAACCCGGGAACTGCATTGGTTCGGCGTCCGGCGTCTGGAGAGTAAATGTATAATTTGAAATGATTGTTAATTTAATTATCATAATTTTATTAAAATATATTATACATTATGTTTATTTATAATTTTAAACGATTTTATAATTACCCTGAGCATTGATAATATTGGCCATTGCGGGCCAATTGTCATCCAATCGAACCCAAAATATCATTGGATTTTGGGAGTGGACAACTTTGGCCCTGCAGCTGAGTCCTTGAGGGGGTTCAATGCCACAATCAAGAAGATTCGAATGATATTTATGTTGAAATCGTAGATCCTTATTCCCGAGGGGTTCTAACAAAATTTTATAATTAATTTTGAATAAAACTATATATTATACAAATATTCTTCACATAATATATAAGCCATTTTTAATGATTTTTGATTTCATTGATTTAAATAATATTTTACTAAATACGTTTGTAAGGTGGAATTTCAAATGAAGCCAAAAGTTTGCCATAATTCTTTTTCCAAAGCTCCTCTGGGCCTCGTCTCAACACGCTCCATTTTCAGTATCGTAATAAGTGCTCCAAACTGTAATCCTAAATATGATTTTACTTTTGCCCGATTATGCAAAGAATTGTTTCTGCTTGTTTTACCTTCGATTCTTAATTAACGAACGCCTTGAGTACTTGAGTACTCTGTAAAACGTACGATTCCTACTGCCCGTTTGATGATAACATACAAAGGGTTAGAAAAGTAAAGTCGTTTCTGAGGCCCAAATTCCAAATGGTTTTAGTATAACATGAAAACCTATACTATAATTGTAAGTATGTATACTATATATAAATAAATGAATGAGCCAATGCAATAACATAATAAGTATTTAAAAAATAGTATACATGATTACATTTTAAACCTATATTAAGTATATAGCAAATGGCAAAGAACTTATTTATTTTATTCGATTTTTTACCACTGCACTGCTTTGGCACTTTTTCTTTTTACTAAAAGTAAATGTAAGTGAAATGGAACAAAAGCGTAGTTTACCTTTAACATTGAGTATTTTAGTAAATACATGAAAAATTAAAAATGCATCCAAATTCCAACGGAGTCAAGAATTTTTTAATTTAATTTCATGAATAATTGATTCATTTTGAATACTCCCATCAGTGTGATAAATTTTTATTTTTGAATATATTTTTTAAAAATGGCCATTTTATATTTGTTTACAAGTATAAAACCCGCGGGGATAGTCTCAAAGTTTGCCTGCAAAGGGGACAAGTGCGTTCTGATTCCATGATTTGCTTTGAACATTCGAAACAAAGGATGTGACCACATTCGATAGAGGTCAATTTCTCATCGTTCCTTTTGATCTACAATATTCACAAATTACAAAGGTAATTAATTATTTAAAATATATTATAAGTTAATACTTGCTTAATATTTCTGTAATGAAATCATGATAAATATTAAGGAAGTAAAATTTTAAAAATTACTTCTGTGAGATTTCTTAAGCAGACACAACATTCAATTTCCTTTTCTTTCTTCCCTTTGTCTCTTTTCCGCCAAGGGACTCCCACATTTTCCTCTAATGATTTCTTGGTGGCCAAACAAGTATTACGAACTTCATTTTGCAATTGGCGAAAGTTGAAACTGGGCTAAATTCAAAAAATTTTAGTTAATTTTGATTAAAATTAACTAAAATTTTGGGTTTGAGTAAGAAACGAGTCAATCAACTAAAAAGTAATGTATAAGTTTTAATATTTAAACTATAATTTAAATTACTAATTGGCTGTTTGATGAACCCGGAGAGGAAATATGATTTGCTTGAGCTGTTCTTGGATAGATTTGATTTTGAGCTTGGGCCTTTTGAGTCCATTTCCTAATTTGTTCTTCTGTCATGTGTCTTTGTGGACAAGCGGACCATTCTTTGCATCTGCTCGTTTTCCAATTAGGGCAAATGGAAAGTGTTCTTAAGGCTCGTTCACAATGTCGGAAATTACATTTACCTTCCTTTAAACATATAATAAACATCAGAAAATCAGAATACCATTTAACTTGCCAGTATACCAATTAACTTTAACTGTATAAAATAAATACAACAGTTGCAGTTTGCAGTATTAAATATGTAATAAATATATTAGTGGTTTCTTACATAAGGACAAATCCCATTGTTAAAGAAATAAAAACCGCAATCTTTATTGGAAGGTCCAAACAAAATCGCCAGATTTTCGTCTGTATTAATTAATATTTCTCTCTCAAACGGTCGTTGTATTTCACTTTCAAACGGTCCCAGCATTTCTCTTGTTCTTTGTTCAGTAACGCGAGGAGGTTGTTGGAGGAAAAGCGCTGTTTGTGGATCCAACGGCATTGGAACTCTGTTGAGGAAAGGAGCGGGTTGAAATGTTTGCGGAAGAGCTCTTTGGATGGGCATGTCGCTGAAGGTTCTTCTGATTGGTATTGTTTGTGGACTTGGACTTGGAGGACTTTCACGTGTTGTGGTGATCACTTGGCGATTAACTATAACAATAGAGGGAAATGAACAATGATAGCCATACGGATAAATTAGTTAATTGATAAAAAATGAAAGTGTTTTTTATAATTTAATAGGTTTATTTTAATTACAAATTGGATTGATTTTATCATGCCGAGATTGAGGTGTAAGTCAAATGCTATAATTATTAAGACTAAAGTTTTCACTTATTTTACATCAATCAATAATTTTATTCATTTTGAATTTATCTAATGCGACTAAAATTGATTAAAAATCATTTAATTATTAAAGCAGATTCAGCAGATAATCATTTCAGATTAGTACCACCTTTTATTCTATAATCCATATTTAAACCTGTCCCAGTTATAGTTATCATTAATCATTTTCCTTAAATCAAGCTTCTTTGCTAGATCCAGCAGCCTATAGCATTATAATAAAAGTTTAATTAATATCATGCTTTATAAATTAATTAATGTATTTAATGTATTAAATAGAATATTTAATTGATTAAGGATAAAAAAATGTAAATATAATTTTTAAAATGTAAAAATATTAATTAAATAATATTCTTGAGTTATAAAGTTATATGTTAAGTATTAGTAGATATACAAAATTATTATTTTGTTTAATAAAAGAGTAATTTAATAATCCATACTATGCCTCCTTCCTGGCGCAGGGCTAATAGTGCTGACAAATGTAATTGACTCTTCCATTGGAACGACCCTTGACGTGATGACCTCTCGGGTCACTGTTGATCTTGGTTGATCGCTTGTTGAGAGTTTGAGCCATTTGGGAATGAAATCTCTTCCGCTTCCCCTCCGCGTGGTTCTTGGCTCAAATGAATGATTTCGAAAAATAGACACGTTGTTGCGATCTCTTGAGCGAAAATGATCCTGCTGATGTTGGTTGTAGGCGGCTGTCGTTGCAACCACCGAGGATTGATAATTTCCCATATATGTAATTATTGTACTTACAGTTAAATGTGTAAAACCATTATTTATTTAATTGAAAATTAATATATTTAAAATTAAAATTTATTCAAGGAATTAAATATTATTTAAAAGAGTTTCTTATTTAAGATGACTTTCAGTTTTGAGAAATGGCGAATGCAGAATGGGGAAGATTGGTGAGGATTTGTCGGTTATTTTTAAGTCATTGGTGTGACCCTTTTATTTAAAATTAGGTTTGGTGAGGGAATTGGGAGGAAATGAAGGATGCATTTGATACACAAACTCTCACCCACATCCTTTTACTGGAAATACTCCAACTGATCATTTCACGTTCTGCAAGGTTTATTGGCACAAATTGGCAATTTGCCTAACTCGCTGACTTGTTGAATTTCTCATCTTCTCTCCACTTGGCCATTTTGTTAATAAATCAAACCATCAATTCGTAAAATATTTATTTTCTTGATAATTTCCCCGATATTACAAAAACTTTAATATATATTTTTATATTTTTTACAGTATGTAAAATAAAAAAATTTATTATTGAATTGGAAAAATGTCTTCAAAAAACATAGTCGGAATACGTGTGTTCAAACGAACAATCAATGTGGAATTACATAAATCATAGTAAATTAATTTATTGAAGATTCTCATTCTATCTTAATTGTAATTTAGTAAATTGTAACTAACTATTATAAATAGCTTAAGTAAATGAGGGTTAAGTTCGGGTTAGTTTTAATTATTAACTTTAAGTAATGGAGTTTCCATAATGAGAGTCACATTTTCCTGTTTCAAATAAACGACTTTGACCGTCGAAGTTTCATTTATAAAAACGATGGTTGCTTTGAGTTCAGCTCCTTTATAAGCCACAATTTGTGAGGATTTGAATTTGATTGAGAGCAAATGCGTAGAATTGTAAAGAGTTTCATCCAATTTTTCATATAGCGTGGAAGAGTTACAAAACTTTTTCCCAATCTGAACACTGATGTTCTCGTGACCTTTGGCCCTTGCTCCGGAGTAGTCGATCATCCCTACAACTTCTGCTGATTCCTTCGTCGTGTTCTGCCAGAGTTGGACCACTCCTTTGAACCCATCCCTCTTCACTTCACATTGTAGAAATAATGGCAAAATATTCTGAAATACATTTATCGTTGAATTCAATGATTAATTGCATAACTTAGTTAAATTTAATGAATAATTGCATAATTTAATTAAACGTTGAACGTACACATGAAGGAGGTGGTGGTTCCCATTGTTCATTTTTGCATGAAGAAAATGCGATTTTTGATCCTTCATCAAGGAAGTAATCAGGGAAGCAGGTGAAGGCAATTTTCTCAGCCCCAATGGACCAATTTGTTAAACTATTTTCTTCAAGTTTGGGTGATTTGCAGGCTACAATTAAAAGACAATAAATCATTTTAAAGTAAATTCAAATGCCAAAAGAAATAAATTGTTAAATTAAAATAGCATTTTTAAAATTGTTAAATTAAAATAGCATTTTTAAGTACCTTCATTTAATTCATCTTTCGGCGAATCTTTAAATAAAGTAATTGTAAAGATGACTAGGAGAGAAGCAAAGATGAGGACCAGAATGAGTAAAAGACATTTAATGCATGGATCTTTTCTGGCCGTTTCGGCAAGTGCAAATCCACTACTCGTCATTTCACCTCTTCGTTCAATTTCTTCTCTCAACTCTGATTGAACCCTGCGTGAATGAGGAGGATCCAGTTTAATAAAATTATTAAAATTAATCAAAAATCAAAAATGTGCATAATCTATTCGACAAACAATTGCGGTTGGAATTTAATTATCAATTTTTTTACGTAAAATGACTTTTGTGCTTTAAATGAATAAGATTTATTTTTAAATTTTTGGATTTAGATTGTTAAATTTAAAATAATATTTAATAGTGAATTAAAAGTATTGATATTAAAGTATTATTTGTGACCTTATTTTCCTCCAGACTTTCCAGACCACATGTCACAAGTGAGAGTATTTTCTTTTCCATTCGTCGACAAACAGTGAAACAGAGTTCATATACATATTTATTTTACATTCACTCCCCCCTTTAACTCCAATTCAATAGCTTCTGGATATTCGAGTTTATCTTTCACAGATCTCTTAATATAAACAAATGTTCCATTCAGGGCGAGAAGTCAACACAAGTGATTCACTTCAAAGTCTCTTTACATAACTACATTACTACATATATGGTACATGTTAAAATAAGTTAACTTTTAATACTCCCCAAAGCCAACTGGGTTTGCGCGCTCCCTGATTCGACTACTTTCCTTCTTTCCTGTGAGGGCGCAAACCCAGTTGACTTTGGGGAGTATATACTGTACTTTTACAGTACTTTCTGTAATATTGTATACCTACTTATACTTCTTATTCTAATACATATATAATATTTATCTAATAAGCAATTTAACACACTTGGAAAAGTTTACATTATTAATACAGTATAAGATCTTATTTGATGAATATTAGTTATATTATTTTATATAACACATTTGGTTACATTCTTGTTTCTATTTTAAATGCTGTGCAGTTGTGGTCTAATAGTTAAATAAACTGATTCGATCAATTTTCCTATTTTGTGCATTGAATAGGGAATTGACTAGGGGATATCAAAGTGCAATAGTGTTTTATTTAAGGATTAGTTACACAACAATTCCCACCAGGCTTTATGACTTGAATTACAATGAGCATTTACATAAGCTCAAATAAATATTTATGAAAGATAATTCGCTTTTATTATTTTGATTTTTTTAAATGGTTTTAATTTTAATTTTAGTGGTTGAGAATCTTTACAAAGAAGTTACATTTCGGATAATATCGGTATTATTTTTTGAATTCCTTTCGATATTTTTTTCATCCCAATAATTAGGTTTCCTGATCCAATGATATAAATATTCATCCTTTACATTTTTTCTTGAACTCCACCCTATATTTACATAATATTTTAATTAAAATGGTAAAAATCTTAACTTAATAGTTAAACTGATTTAAAAGCTAAATCTTAGTAAAATAAGGATGCCAATCTCGCCATTAGAATAAATACCTTTACCATTAGAATAAATGTAAGTCTTGCCATCAGATTAAAAAATCTGTCATTATTTAAAAATCACATTGCCATCACATAATGTAAATGTTACATATATAAGTATTATGTGACTTTAAAGATGCCATGCATTATAAGATATGGAAAAAAGATGTGGATATCGAAAAATATTTACATCAACATGAAACCGTTAAATGGAGATCATTTGAAACGTTCAGAAAAGCCCAGTATGCAAGATTTGGCCTGTAAGCTACGGTGGATCTTGAGAAATTTCTAAATGCGTTTGACCTTTTTTTAAAAACTATATGTGCAAATATATTGTGATTTCCGCAAGAATGAATCAATTTATTTTTTCACTACAAGCTAAAACTGTCCCAAATGGAGAGAGCGAAAACGTGGACAACCATCTAAATCTAAAAAAGCCCTTCTCGTTCAATATTTTTTTACTCATTACCTCACTCATTGCTTTGTTTAATTTAATACTAAACTTATAATATTAATATTTTTAATAAAACATTTTAATTAAATATAATGGTTACTATTTAATGGCACAAAGTATTTATTAAATGTCAAATCGTAATGATTCTGATGGCAAAAGTACACAATGGCAAAGTGATATTATATTTTCTAATGGCAAAACCTTCATTTTCTGATGGCATCAAAATATAAACCCATAAAATAATTAAATAATTAAATATGATATTAGTAATTAATTAAATTACCTCCAGAAATACAAGAAAAAATAAGGCCTGTAGAAATAGTGATAATAATTCCAAGAGCAGGATAAAGAAGACAGGAGAGATGGAATATTTTTTCAGGCCACTCTCTAAATCACAATAATATAACAGTTATTGAAATGAGTAAAATTATGGAAATCTAAAAGGATATGAAAGTTGAGGATGAATAATGAATATACAATAGATTGACTAATTTGACTAAATATACTAACAAATGTACATTGCCTAATTGGTATACCAGTCCCATATTAGATTATAACAAATAATAATAGGCAGTGTAAATTTACAATAAAATATCTTTACATGATTTGTTCTTCAAATGTAGCGTTCAAGGGAGCAAAAACGTTTTATAAAATGATAAATTTCTTTCTATTGGACATTGGTCAATTAATGTTTCCAAAATTCCTTGATTCCCCTTTTTGATCAAAAAGGAATTGCAGACGATAAGTCATTGAAATCAATCCGCACAACATCCCCATTATTGCACCCTGAGAATTGAATAAAGGGTGAATTTTTAAAAATTGGAAAGACAAAACCTTAATTTAAATTTAAATGAGTTTAAAAATAATTTAAAAAAATTTTTCACGTTGGCTTCATACAATTTTGTTGACACATGGCATAAATAATCCCATGATAAAGCAAGAACCCAGCGGACCTGCAGCGGCTCCAGCTGCACTTAATGAAGCAGTCAAAACAGGGCCTAAGAACTGTGCAAGAAATGCAATTCCGTTACTTATAATTCCATAACAAATTCTTTAATTTAAAAAAAATTACAAATTACACATCTGAATATAATATATCTGTTATATTGAATAATACTATATTATTATTTATAGCAATTTTTAATGTTTTGTACAATTTTGATTTTTACCAATTATTTTAGAAATATTTGCTTTTGTTCTTTCCCCTCGTTTTGCAATAGAAGGAATTTGGGAGAAAAAATCTTTCCAAGTTACAGCCACGAGAGAATTTAATATGCACGTGCTATAATTATTATTATTATTCAACGACAAAATTCAATAATGTCAAAGTTGTTTAATGACAACGAGCATAGTATTGTTATCATTTTACAATAATCAATGTTTACTATTTATTTACCTTAAAACTGCACTAAAAATGCACGAAGTGAATAATCCTATTATTCCAGGAATTGTACTTAATTCATTAACAACAAAATATGGGATGATTTGATCCGGTTTTTTAATTTCATTTAGTTTTATCGGGTCACAATGAGCGTATGTTGCAAATATTGAAATCCCCGAAAGAACAATTGCACTGAAGATAAACAAGCTGAGAGGAATGCTAATTAACACTCACCTTTAATAAAAAGTTAATCAATTAAACATTCATCGAAATTGTCAATTGAAATTATTTATTTATGCATGGTTTTTATAGTTTGGCTAATAAATATAAAATGTAAACCTACTCAGTGCTTCGTTGATATTGGAAAGACTTGAATAACGTTGAACTTGACTTTGATGGGTCCCGCCAAGCACAAATCCATAAAAGCTGCAGCCAATCAAGAAATTGAAGAAATTGTGTCTCATAAAAGGATCAAAGGTGAAATCTCCTAAAAGGCGTTCAGAATATTTTAAAAATTAATAATTATTGATTTACCATATATTTTAAATATATAAGAAGAAAGATCAGGGAGAAATCAATAGTATCATATTTGATTTACATATTTAATATTTTAATTATTTACTCACTCGAATAGTTGGAGTCTTCCGTGTTCACTAGCAATTTTGAATTGAGAAACACCACCAGCAGAGGAAAATCCTTTTACGACTATCGCAGTCATTCCGCCAACAATCATGAAAAATTAAAACACGTCCGTCCAAACAACTATTAAAAATCCATTTAGTATTAAAATAAACATTTATATTTACACTGATTTATGCATATACCTAGTAGTAATTGTTCTTAAATGGGAAAAAAGTAGACTATGGTATAATGATTAATTTGATAAATGAGATATTACTCCCTCGCCCAGTTAGAGAATGAGAATAGACAAATTTTGGTTTGGGCTTGCATTGCTTTTCTCAAAGATTCTCCATTCTCTAACTGGGCGAGGGAGTATATATAAACATGTTTTTACCAGCTTTCAATCCACCCTGTAATATTAATAAAAGTTTTATTTAATTTAATTTAAATTCATTAATTCAAATTTTTAGTAATGATAGATATTTTAGATAAATATATGAATAATATGAAATGTACCACAGAAATGTAAATTGTTCCACAAAGTCCAATGACTGTAATGGAAAGCCAAATAGGAAAGCCAAGGAAAGTCTCAAGAGCGATTGAAGGGGCAAATAAAACAATTCCACTCGAACAAATGATCTTTAAGATGAAGATCAACGAGCAAAGTTGACGAACCAACAATGAATCAAAACAAATTTCTAAATACTTAAAATTAATTTCGTAAAGTGAAAATGAGACTTTACTTACGAGAAAAGTACAGGGCTGATTTGGACGCTAATTGTGGAGAGACTAAACTTGAAAGTTTCATTTAAAGGAAAACATCACTAATTAATTTCCATAACACACATGAGTGTTTAACATTTAACATTAATCCTTTTAACAAGTAAATAATCATAACAATTAGGCAAAATCATCGTAACAATTACCTTAAAAATGAATAAATAAATAATATCGTTGATTAAATTAAAAAATTTAAAAAATATAAATGTTTAATAAAATGATTAATATAACTCAACTTATAACCATATCTAAATTATATTATAATTCTATACAAGCATAATTATGTATTTTTAAAATATTTATTTTGATATAAAAATTAATAAATTCAATTAATTTCTTACATTAGTTAAATTATATTATTATAAAAATAAATGTAAAATAATGTAAAATGATTAATAGTAATTAAATTCAATTTTAGTTCTATATATACATGACTTTTAAAATGTTATTAAATTAATAAAATTAAATTAAATAGAAATGAATTTAAATGCAATCATACTTTGTCACCAATATTAAATTTGGTTGATGTTGAGTTCATATTTTCATAAGCCCGCTTTTGATTTTCCTGCTCACTGAGTATGTTAACTCTTGCCTTTTCCATTTCTTGTTTTAACTCTTTAAAATGGCCGTCAACGCTTTGAAGATATTTTTTCATTTCATTTTCTTCTTCTTCGCTGTCATATTGAATTGTTTTAAATCTAAATTCTCTTCCGAATTTGATTTATTCAAATTATTAATCTGATTATCAACTTTGAATCGTGGGTTAAATCCATAAACTAATCGGAAAGAAGAAACTCTAATTGATCGTGGAATGTGTGTTCTGATTCCAAACAACACTTGATTGAGATTTTTTGGCCAAAACTGAACCTTTTCTTTTAAATTAGAATTTGATTACGTATTTTAATTTTTCATTAATTTTATGATAGAAATTGATCCAAGTGAAAAAAGCATATACATAAACACATTTGACAGTTGTTTCGAAAACTTACAAATATAAAGCATCTTGGATTAGACAATTTGGAACTTTGCACTGCAAAGATGTGAGAACGATTGCAAATGACCCAATGGTCCTAAGAGCAAGACTTTTCTAAAATATTGTTCGTGACGATATTGACAAGATTATTTAAATGTTTTAAGGAATTAAATCGTTAAATTAATTAAAAATAATTATTACCAATTCTTCAAATATCCTCTAGCTCGTAGCATTACTTCTTAGTTTAATTTATTTGGATACGAAAGCGGATGAAAAGGGAATTCAAAATATCAACGGAGCTCTTTTTCTTCTTCTCACTCAAACAAGCTTTTCTAGTTTGTTTTCTGTCGTTCACGTTAGTTTAATCAAATTTCAATCAAAATAATTGTAATAATTATTTATACATATTTGTATTTATAAAATGATTAATAAAACAAAGATCCTTTGTGGTGAAATGCCAATATTTTGGCGCGAACATACCAACGGCCTTTACCGAATCGACGCTTATTTCTTTGCCAAAACAATGGCCGAAATGCCATTATTTGTTTTGTTCACTGGCGTCTTCGTCGTTATTTCTTACTTCATGATCGGTCTGAATCCGGATGCTGCAAGATAATTTAACATTTGGGCGATTGTGCTTCTGGTAGCGAACGTTGCAGCTTCATTCGGTAATTTTCATTCATAAACATCATTTTTATTGAATTTTAAAATTATCTTTTAATTGTCTTATTTTGATTTTTATAATTTTACCTATGGTACGATAGTTTAAAAAAAATATCCCATTTCAGGTTACGTTGTATCCGCAATCACAGAGAAACTCGATTTGGCTCTCGCAGTTGCTCCTGGTCTTATGGTTCCTTTGATTATTGTCGATGGATTTCTGTTAAATAGAGAGTAAGTAATGAAATTATTCATTGTCGTATAAAGAAATGTTTCTATTGTCAAATATCCTTAATAAATCATTTTATAAATCTTTTAGCTCAATTCCCTATGCCTTTTATCCCTTGAAGTACATTTCATGGTTCTTGTACGGGAACGAATTATTAGGTTTGTTTCAATTAAATTATCTATTTGATAGGAAAATTTATTCTCATTTACGATATAAATTTATACTTAAATCCCATTAGTTAATCCATAAGGATTTTCAATATGAATTATATTGTGGTAAAATACTTATATTAATTAAAACACAACTCATTTATGAACAAAATTACTCATTTCCATTTCGATTTCAGGCATATATCAATGGGATCAGCTTAAAATTGATTGCCCAGTAAATTCCACTACTTGTCCTCCAATTGGAAATATGGTTCTCAAACATCTCCATTTTGATAAAGTAAGATCTTATATATAAATCTAGTTAAACTAATTATAAAAATATCTGTACATATTTCAAACTAACATATAAACTTATCGATATTAAATAAAAAGTGGTATTTTGATAATATAGGAAAATACATACACTTGTTGACTGGATTTCCTTAATAAGTCTCATCATAGGCTACAGATTTTTGGCATTCTTCATTTTGTTAATTAAATCCTACTGTCAAAAATAACTCATTCATTTATCAATGTCAGTGGTGAATGTAAATGTAAACAATACGCAATGTTTTCATAATAAAATTGTTTTACTCTAAAATTGATGGAAGTCTTATCTTCAATGCGTAGTCATTATTCTCATTGGTTTTATATCTGATATTTTGCCTGTGTACATTTTCTCATTTAAAATAATTTTTTGTTGATCTTAACTTTCATTTTTATTTATAATTATGTTTGAAATGGAATAAAATTACCAATCTAAATTCGCCATTAAAAACATATAATAAAATAGTTAATTAATATTTCCTCAACTTGCTTCATAGAAATTAATGAGAGTTGTTTTGCACGCGAGTCGGCCATTTTCTCATTACGGGAGAAAATGAGGAATTCGGGTGTTTGGTCCACATTGTGGTTATAAGGCCCTTAGTTTGGTAGCAATTGAAAGAATGAAGAAAGATGTAAAGTTAAGAATGCTAATGGAAATTCAGATCTCCCCTTTGAAATCTCAATTAGTGGGGATGGCAATCAAACTGATCTTTTATTTTATTTCTCCACGTTCCTCCATCCCATTTGTCGTTGTGGATTCTGCCGGTCGACTTCTCTCAATCCCTCCCTTCAATTTCTCATTCGAGTTATGAAGATTCGTTTAAAGAAAATTTTTATAAACTTTGTTAGATAGAGTGGATTTTTACTAAAAACACCCATGGCTTTTGTATTCCCCCAAGATGAAAAAATTAGACTTTACCTCTATATCTTAATCGGGGCAGTCGTCGTATTTGTATTAACCGTAAGTCCAAATCATTAAATAAATTATTCTAAAATTAAATTAAAAATTATTATATTATTTTAAATTCAGTAACGGAAAATTTAATTGGAATATAAAATAAACTTACAATTTATAATATTTGTAAATGTTGTGCAGATCTTTATTCTGTTCTGCATGTCTCCAAAACAGCCTCCGTATGCCGACGGTCCTGTGGATCCAGAAATAGGGAAACACCGAGAGCTTCCTAGAAGATACATGGCCAAATAAAAGAAGAAAAAAACAGTTTTTTCACTTATTTAGAATATTTAATTATTTAAAAAATTTATTAGATATTTAACAAAAAAAACCTTATTAATCTAATAGTATTAGTTTCGAATTTAACTTAAATAAAAATATAAAAAGATCCGAATTGGAATTCCGAGTTTTCAATGGAGTCAATGAAGAAAAAGGTTTTAAGAAAGATGGAAGATGTGAATAAAAAATTTATTTAAATGTCTTCTATTAGATTTCTTCAGTTTTCTGGCGATAAAGATATACTGCTATTTAACAAGGTAAATTTCCTGTCTCAATATAGCCAAAGTTAAATGAGTGGAGATTAAGTGGATTTGATAGGAAAGTAAGACGAAGCGAAGTGATTTAAAGAAGAGCTTCTTTCGATTCTCTTGTAATGGACCTCTCCACAGTTTCCTCGGTTTGTGGATGGAATTGGAAGGCGGATAGAAAAAGTCGGATGATTCGGGGTTTTCGGAGAATCCGACATTTGGATTCAATCGGACTGACTCATAAACCATTGGGATCTTCGCCCATCAAATTAACTTCAATGATCTTTTACTCAGCTACTCAGCGACCAAGGTCTTCTGCAAACTCCCCAACTACAACTCTCATCCCATTTAATGCACTTACACAAGGAGAAAAAACAAGGAGTTTGTTCCATTTGGAAGTCTTTGACGAATCAAACTCACTCATTTACTTTCCTTTTAATGGCCGTTGGTTCAATTCCTTCTTTCCTACTTCAACCTGATTAATTAATTTTCTTCACTATTTTCAATCATAAAAGGACCAAACAACAGCTTTTACCTTTTCTTACATTCAAAATGGCAATTTTCTGGTATTATAGGTATAGCCCTTTTTTTATTCTTACTTAAGTTTTTATTTTATACTAATCACTATTTTGTTGGAAAGAGTTTGCTTAAAATGTGCTGATAACATTAACATAAGCACTTGACTATCCTAATTCTTTATATATTTGTTATATAATGAAATGTATTATTTATATTGAACTTTTGATTTAAAACGTTAGTATTATATTATTTACTTTTAAATTAAAAGATTGTTCGGTATTTAATTTAATTTTGCATACGGGCCAAGTTTCTTGAATTCTTAATTATGGCGGATATAAGTTTTTTTACAATAAATTGGTTGTTTAAGATTAAAATAATACAAGGCTCTATAATTATGCAAGAAAACTTAAGAATCTTAAAGATATAAATGCTGTTAATTGAAAAGTTTTAAAGTTTGAATCGGCAGGATTATAATTATAAATTCTCAACTTTGCCAGATCTTGGTCTCTTCAATTAAACAAGGAAAGTTAGGAATCTTGAAAATTAAGTAGGATTGGGAGAATGGAGATAAAATACAAATCTGAACTTTCCATTTCCAAATTGTCTTTCACTGTTTCTCCACTTTCGCTTATTAGGAGACCCAAGAGAGAGATTTTCCCCATTTGTGATGCATTCAAGAAGAATCCTATATACATTTATTTTATTATAAACAGATAAATTGTTTTGCTTATTCCAGTAAACTTTATATCTCCAATACTTTAGATTAAAATGGGAATTCCGCTATCATCACACGCTTCATTTTACTTCTAAAACTTTCCTATCTCAATTTGCCAGGATTCACGTTATAAATATTAAATATCAGATATAAATTCATATTTGTATTAAGGGAAAAGAATTCCGAGCTCTCAAGGTCTAATTCATTTCTCTACAATTTCACTCTATTTAAAACATTAATAAACACAAATGTTGATATTTCTCCATATACTATAAACTACAGATATAATCTTATAATATATTACATATTTTATTTAAGTTCTATTTTATAAAAGCTCCAGACAATAATTGCATTGCGCATACTACATATATCATTGTATAATTTATATGAATAAATATGTTGGCACTTTAATACATATTATAGAGCATTAAATAAAGGCGTAGTTTTATATCAAATTGTGTTAATATTTATGAAAAGTGTTACTTAATACTTTGAGTTCTTTCCAGGAAATCACTTTGAGATGGAGAAAATGATGAGAAGATCATTATGCAGGGCCATCGTCTCCATTACGGCCAGATGCGAATTTTCTTTTCTTTCTCTCCTATCAACTCTGTAGAAATGATGAATGGGATGCTCGCAGAGATTAAAAGGATTACTATCCAGAAGACTATCAACTAAAAGAACCAAAACTATGGACCAAATAACCATGAACAATTATTGAAATAACCATGTTGAAAAACTTTATACTATAATACTATGCATCGTCTAGAAATTGATATTAACCAATATAGAAATATTTCATATAGAAAATTCTTATATTCCGTATATATATCTTAAGATATAAGAATATTCCGAAATCATATCATGCATAAAGAAATACAATATAAGTATTTATGTTGATATTGGATATAAAAGAATAGAAAAAGACAATAGGGTTATAGTTTATTAGTTAATGCGATATATGGAGGATATTAAAAGTATATGATTTCTCATTGTGTGTTTTCGGTTGAGTGGTTTGTGTATTTATCTCTTTGTGTTTTCTCCCAATCCATTGGGGAAGTCATCGGGCAGGGCAGAAGACTTGTGTTGTTCAAATCAATGCGAAGAAGATTGGAAAGTTTATCTCCTTTTTGTTTTTAATAACAACCCACAAGACTCGATCCACAATTCTTTTCATTGCCCAAATAAAAACCCCGATATTCCTTTTTATCCCAAAACTGCCATGGTGGATGTGATGAAACCAAAAGATTTTCCTCCCCCGTCCACGCTCTGCTTAAGACCAAACCGGGCCAAACGCTCGTGCCAAAAGAAATAGAAAAAAGTTTTGGTCAATATCAAGCTTTTATTTCATGCGATTTGTATCAATTACAAATAATCATCACTTGGATTCACAATTCAAATAAAATCAAATGGAAATTATGAGAAATTATAATAAATAAAACGGGAGAAAAATTACAAGATGCACAGTCACTGTTAATTTGTAGCCATTTGCCTGTTAGTAAATATCGATTTTAAATATTAAAGACAAGCGAAGATGCTTTTATAAATGTAATTTATGCTTCGTTAATTTAATTTAGTGTAATTCAGTTTAGTTTGATTAAATTAAATTAAATTTAGTTTAATATGGTTAGTTTAAGATAATTAGATTTATAGTTAAATCAGAATTGCCATTGTTATCATTTCCATGCAGCTATTATGCAGAATGGAAATTAATTAAATATTTACTTTTAATTGGATTACGGGCCAGGATTCTATCCAAATTTAAAATTCAATGATTATTGGAAAGACCCTTTGCCCAATATGTTGAAACGCACATATTTGTCGAGAAATTCGGCTGTTAAAATAATTTAAAATGAGGGAGATTCATTCACAAAAAGGAAAGTAAAGATTGGAAGGGAAGAAGGAAAAAAGAAACAGCCAAACACTCATGAGACTCGCTCAGCTCACAGAGAGAAGAAGGTAGATCGTTTCTTTTATTGTGTAGTAAATTCAAAATTCACCTTTCTTTTAGATGTATTTGGATAAAGGATTGTTAGAAATGGAATTAGGAAATTATTCAATATAGGAGATTTGATCTGGCAAAATTTTACGCAAGAATTTCCCAGTTCTTTGGGGTGGATTTCATGAAGAGATTTTTGCATTCAAATCTTGAAAATATGATTTTTAACAATTTTTATAAAATACGGGCGAGTTGGAGAAATTGTATAACATTTTGTAATTTACTTCCTCTGTGCATGCCAACTCTATTGTAAGCCAAACAATGGAGCGGGAAATACCCGGATATGATATTTTGTAAATTAATCTTTTTTGTAGCAGAAATTCTATTTCATTTTGTTCGGCCTTATTGTTAAATATTGTTATTGTTGGTGCTGGTTTAAAAGTTCCATGAACTTCCAGGTCACTTTTAAGAATTATTATTTAATTGAAAGCGCAAGCTTCTTATGATTCGATTACAATTCGATAACAATTTTTTGCATTTTTTACTAATTTGCAATATCTTATTATTTTCACTACTATAATTATCCTGATTCTTGATAAAATATCTCATTGTTTTCACTTTTCGCGTTTTCACTATTTTGTAAATCTTATCTTGATATTGGTAAATTGATAAATTAAACATAGTGCAATATAACTAAAGTACATCATTCATGCAGGCATTCAAAAAACTTTTGTGTAAACTGCAACTGACTAAAAGTTTGTCGTTTTTGTTTAGAAAGTAGAATTGAGAACATAATTTTGTGTATTAGAAAATTATTCTGTAAGTACAGAGTTGGACTGGGAATGTGCGAAAATAAAAATTTATACTTTTAAGGTGCTTGAAAAGAATAAAATAAAACATTTATTGTGATTTGAGATCTGTTCAATCTTATTTATTTATGAATTACACGTCCAGTTTGACAACACTAGGAGTTGATTAATTTAATTTATTCTCATCTAAATAAGGTATTAAGTATTAGTATTATTGTTAAAGTTAATTTATTATTTAATGTTATGTTATAATTTTAAAATTTTTGCTCTAATTAAACTACTATTTCCGCTATTTATATTATACATAATACTATATTCTAAATTGAGATATTTCCCTATTTGACTATTAAAAAGCATATTGACTAGAATTGAACTTGGGAAATTGACTCAAGAGTTTTCTTTATAACATACGTATAACAATACATAATATATTAAATACAATCTTTATCTTATTTTAAGACAACTAAACTTATAATTATTTTTCTATTTTACTAATTGAATCTTATATGAAATATTGTATATTTTATTTTCGATTTTAAGATATTCATTTTATCAAATTGATCTTGAATGAAGTGGAATTTGAAATTATAACATTTAATATTAAGATTATTTCTTCAATTATAAGTCTTATTTTCTATAATAATAATGATAAGGTACTTAGCACACTTGCGTTTGTGTTTTCTTTATTAAATAAATGCTAATATATTTAACAATGATTACTATATCATATCTTAAATTTTAATAAATATCAACTAACTTTAAATATTATCTAATAACACATAATCGTATTATATGTTTAATAAATAAAAATATTTTTAATTTTAATATTAATATTAATTTAATGACTTTGATGTATAGGTTATAAATATTTAATGAAAATATGATAGGTGTTTGGAATATTCAACTAGCAATTAAAGATAAAGCAAATTGATGTGTATTTTTTAGATATTATTATAATAATTCATCATTCATCTAAACTTTGTTGTTGTTTTTGTGGGGCTGTTCTCGTCCAATAGAAGGAATGAAGACCTATTCGACATCTAAACTTTATAGCCCTGATTGTATTTATTTCCTATTCAGAAATTTCAAGCTTTAATTACCCTTCCAATTCTAAAATATAATTTTTAAATATTGAGGGTCTTAAAGTTCTCAAACTATTTGTAATTTCTCATTAAAATATATTCCAAGTTGCAAAAACGGTATTATTACAATTATTCAATGTTCTGAAATTAACCTTTAGTATAATATAGTATTTAGGATATATCCGTTATTACATAAAATTTCAATTTTTAAGATGTTATATTGTAGATATTTAATAGCTACTTTCCTAAATATTTAATCTATAATTCTACTTCCCTTAAAATTTATTTTCCCAATTTTACTAACAACCTAAAAACTATAATGCCAATTATATGATGAGTCCAATTATTAAATTAGTGTGATTAAAGCTGCAGTGATTAGCTATGTAATTTTGATGAATATGATATTTGTACTTTGTATATAATAGGTATCTCATTGTTGAGTTATTCTGTATGCCTCCTCCTTTATTTTAAATAGTAAGTAATGTTAATGATGAATGTGACTTGAATAGGGCCCAGTTAAAGTAAAAAAATCTCAAGGGTTGAAAACAAAAGGGAAAAACTTTAAAATACAAATGAGGTAATTGAGATGATCGAAACAACTGAGGGTTTTGTGTTGTCTATGCGAAATTGTTTGGCTCTTGGCGGGTTGTTGGTTGTGTTGCGGGAAGGTTCGTCAGAGCCAAGTGGATGTTGTGTTGGGAGGTTGCATTCGTGGATTGGGACTCCCATGTGTATTTCCTCCGCTGGTTTCCACTATGCCCGGCATTCCTGCACAAATCTCTCATGGGGATTTGTTCGCCGTAGACGTGGCCGGCGTTGCTAAGCGTGGCACAGCCACAAATTAGCCCGCCATTCCCGCCCTCACTCACGCCCCCGTTCATACCTCGACGACGGACCCGTCCCACGCAAGGGCAACAGCAAAACAGCTTAGCGTTGAAGTGCTGAAACAAATACCATTTTTTTATCATAATGGTTATTTTCAATTTAGCCAAAGTTTATTTATCGCACTTGAAATTCAATCCAGACAATTATGATTTTAAAGAACACGACCCTTTTAAACCCTTGGCGCTTTTATATTAGAAATTATTGAGGAGAATAAATCCTAAAATTAATCCTTATAAAGAATATAAATTTAAACTAACCTTGTATTTAAACTCTAGAATTGAATTTAGGTATAGCATGTTACCGTATAGGAATAATTCTATATGAGAATTTATAGTCAAAAACTCTGAATTCAAAGCTATAAAGAATAAGAAACATTTAGATATTGGGAATTTTATTAGTTGGAAAAGAGTTTTTCTCCGATGTGAATTTTCTCGTGTGAACATGCCAAAGAAGGGAGCAAAAGTCTTAATAATATATGAAGGGATTTCGTGTCAAAAAAGGGTCGAGACATAAATCAGGGAGTAAATTGAACGGTAAGCTATTAAGTGTAAGTTAGCACTTGAAAAAGACTATGGGAATTGATCCCCTCCGGCCACCCCAAAGAATTTTCATCAAACGTCTCCTTCTTTCAATCGAAGTGTTGGAAAACAAAGAAAGTCCCCGTCACCTTCATGATGAAGTTATTGGGCCTTCACCACGCACATGACCTCACTAAATTTTAATTAAAATGAATTGATTCAACATTTCCAGTCTTGTTTCTTGTAATGAGTTGGGAATTATATCCCTCTTTATTTCTTAAATCTATACTTGGTCCTTTTCCAAACAATATTTCTTGCTTTACAAGTTCAAAGGAATCTGCTCGTTGTGGGATTGAATCGACGCCTGGCACTTACTAGAACTTCTTCTGCTCACTTTACACATCAGCTTATGTTCACTTTTAGATGACTTTCAAGGTATGATAAAATATTAAATATAATAAGCTAATAAAGTAATAAGCTACCAACAACAATACAATGTATTATAATGTATGTGTATTATATCAATGATAATAGCTTCAGTTGTAACATTATAAGAAGCATATTATAGTTTAATAGTGAATGTCTGTACTTGTTTTAATTATGAAATATCTTTACCTATAGTATAGATGTAATACTAAAAAACCATAATTTGATTGTTCAATCAATATACTCTAGATTTTCACTGGTGGTAAATGTATAGCATCATAAGCATCAAAATCTCATTACCCTCGAGGATTTGAAATGATAAATTCCTAATTATTAATGGAGTTGAGGCAAATGTAATTTCCTCTTGACATTCAAGTTTCAAGTCCTCAAATGAATTAGAAATTCTCTAATACTGCTTTTAATGCAATTTGACATAGAAGACTATATTAAATATGAAAATATAGTATAATATTAATGCTTGGATAAAGTAAATATCAGTATTTTCAATTTTCAATATCTGGTATACTTTACCAGATATTGAATTGGTAGTAAGGCGAGTATTTCTCCATACATGTAAAGTACTAGTGTAATTATTTATCAGTATTTTAAAGTTATATCAGGATAAAAGTATATATGGATCATAAATTCTGGCATTTGTGACATATATAAAGTAATATTTACATATTTATATTACATTGAATTATTATTTTAAATTGTATCTCACCTTCCTGAAAGTTCCGCTGACACAGTAGAGAGTAATTGGATTGATGCAACTGTTGGTGAACCCGAGGCAGAATCCCAAAATTCGCACAACGTTCCAAACCTCGTTGAAGTTCTTCTCAGAATTCGGATCAAAGTAGAACCAGAGGGCGAAGATCTGACTCGGGAAGAAGCAGAGAGCGAAGATGACGACGAAGCTCAGAACCATTTTGGCAACCTTCAAACAAGATTGAAAAAAATTATACAAACTCACCACTTCCCCTATAATTTATATTTCACTCAAAAAAATTTCATGAAATCCTAATCGGCTTTTCCTATTAAAATCAAATTGATAAAAAACCATTTCTTTTTTTATCTGCATGAAAAAATTCTTATAAATTTTCAATTTTTTAGTAAATTCCTTTTACAATCTTTATACAAATATTCTTGCCTACATTAAAAATGCTAAAATGGAGAAAATATATAGAATATATGAAAATAAGTATAGATGAAAACCAATAAATATAGAAAGTGTATAAAGAGAAAATGAATTAATGTTTCTCAATTTCTATTTGTTTAATGAACCTCATATTATTCCTCATTGAGTCTCATGGAGGTCTTTGAGAAAATAAACATTCCTTCACAACAGCACTGTTTGGTAAATGTGCATGTGTCTAGTCTGTGTGTATTTGTGAGAGTTTCTCTTGATCTTCTGGTAAAATAGTTGAAAGGAGCGCACATAGAAAACAACATACCTTTTTGCGTGCTTGGATCTGCTTGGCTTGTCCTCCCTGCTCTCCCGGCATGTTCATAGTGGAGAGAACCAAATGGCGGGCCATGATGATGTAAAAAGTAGCTATGAAGAACAACGGCACGGCATAATACACAAGGAATCTTAAAAGGACCATCATCTATTGGGAAAACGGAGAGAATTTAAATATCCAATTAATTTTAAATTCGCTTTATATTAAAAAAATCTTCCTTTGTTAGTTTTTCACAAGACCCAATATCTTCCATGTTTTTCATGCTCTTACAAGCACATTCATGTTATAAGCTTTTATAGATTATTTTTTAAATTCAAAATATCACTTTTATAGTTAATAACAATAATAACAAATGATTAATAATTACAACTGATATTTTAATTACTGTTACTTATTTTTTGTATTTTTACTCCTAAATAATTTTACAATTACATACATTAATTAACTAAATAGTTTCATGTTATTTTTAATAATAATTAATTAACCAAAGCTAATTAAATAAAATCTGTAAATGGTAAAAAAGATACGTATCGGTAATTTGATAAATAAAATAAATAAATAAAAAATATTAGTTGATAGGTAAATATACGGTTTAATTTTGTTAGTAGCGTTTTTGCAGTTAGATTTTGCAATTGTATTCGAATTGTTAGTAAAAGAAAGTGGAAAGAAAGTGGGAAGCAATAAAGAAGTGTTAAGGGTGAAATGTCTTGGACGGCCGCAGGTGTAAAGGAAAGAAGAATAGACGACCTTTGGGTAATTGGGACCCAAATTTGGAGGATAAGGGTAGCAGACTTCGAATGTCCGTCCCTCCGTCTCCTCGCTCGTATCCTCCATGACAAACTTCCTCACGTAGGAGAAGAGGACCGAAGGAAGGGCTAGGACCACCGACAGCACCCAGATACCTTCAAAACATTCAATTTAAACCATGGCCCGGTGAACTCCCCAATTCCAACCCGCTCATCCGGACACAAAGGGAAATTATGCCCATCTGCCTCCAAGGAAAAACAAGGACAAGAGAGAAATTGAAAACCCCCGGTGTATCAAAATACGCTTAAACATTCAACACGAGTAAAGTTCCAAAACACTATTCTTTATTATCTCAAATTCCCTTTAACTTGCAAATATTGTGTTACATCACTATAAAGTCACTCTCACCAAAAGTGCAAAAATGGCTATCAAATTTGCAAAATAAACATCTTAAACGTCATCAAACTTTCCAAAAATATCTAAATGCTTTCTAAACTTTAAATAAAATAAAAATTAGAATTGGAATTTTAAAAATTAAAAAAACCCCAATTTATGAAAATTTGAAACTCTTTATAAAATCCTAAATTTTCCTGATACAATTTTGATTTTATATTAATTAACTGATTAAAGGAAAATTGAAAAGATCAAAAGCGTTTGAATTTGGATTATCGAAGCATTAGTTGATTTTAATTATCATTCTGTCTATTTAAAACAAAGGCAACTTTTGTTTGAATAATTGAGTTGTTCAAATTTTAA
This sequence comes from Neelides folsomi, assembly GCA_034687125.1. Taxonomy (NCBI): domain Eukaryota; kingdom Metazoa; phylum Arthropoda; class Collembola; order Neelipleona; family Neelidae; genus Neelides; species Neelides folsomi. The sequence continues at coordinate 6,388 of JAQGBZ010000315.1, read as the reverse complement.
TCAAAGTAAGTGATATTTTGTTTGGATGTTTCTCGCACAAGTTCCTTTCTTTCACCACATCCCCCATTCTGATGAGATGAGCGGTTTGTGAATGAATAAAGGTAATGAATAAAGGGGAATGAATGAGGGAAGTAAAAGGAGTTTTAAAAGCTTTTGAAAGAGTGAAAAATGTAGACCTGCAATGGTTAGGAAGGTAATTCTATTTGCTCTTCCCCCTGTAATCTTCCTCTTCCTAATGGGATCCACGATGGCAAAATACCGATCCGCTGAGAGTGCAGTGAGGGTGAACACCGAAACCCCCACAGAAATGTCCTTCATGAACTCGGAGAATTTACAGACCAGTAGCCCTTAAATAATACAGCTAATTAAAGTCCCTAGAAAACCATTAACTCCGCCCATTACGAAATCAAAACTTGAGATACAAAACATTTATTTATTAAAAACCAATTTAATTATTCATCATTGGGCATCATCAAAGTGGAAATAGAAATCTTAAGTGTTTTTACCATAAGGCCAAGACTCTACTGTGTAAACCTGAAATCAGAAATAAAATATGATTTCAGAATTAATGTATTTTATTTTTAAAATTTATCTCGTTAGGTCAAAAGGGTTCATTGGACAGATATTTCATGTTAATTGGGCGAATAAGATTATTTCGTGTCACTTGGCCAAACACTCTTTTTGAATTCATTGCCATAGCCCATTAGGTTTATATTATGATGGGATTTAAGTTCATTTAAATGGGAATTACCGTTGAAGTGAATGGGACGCAGAAGAAGATGACGAGAAGATCACCAACAGCGAGGGAGCAAATATACCTATTTAAAAAAGTTTAAAAAAACCATATGGTACTCAAAGATCATTTTAAAGTACGAATATAAAAGATATTTCATCTGTGCAACATCCTTAACTATGGAGGTATCTATGTATGTACCAAACCAATATTTGAGGTATCTATTAGTACATCCATTTCATATACCTATTAAGTGCTTAAGATGAATATATGGAGAGTTTAAAGGTTTTATATTTCATTCTAAAGGGTCTGATTCTTATCTATGTGAGTTTAAAAGAGTTGTTGGATAAGCTCTTTGTAAATAACTTGTAAATAAATCAGTGGAGATAAATCTCATTCACAACTTCCGACCTCCGCCACGCTATTTGGAAATTTAAATGGGAGGAAAAGGAGGAAATAAATACATATGTTGCAAAGACATTTTTAATGCAATATTTGATATTTAAATATTTACACTTTGAATTACAAATCTAACCAAAATTTTTTTGTTGCTAAAAAATACATTTTGACTTTTTAATACAAATACGAGTATCAATAAGTATACCTACAGATCTACTATATTTATGTATGATAAATGATTATACCTATAAAATGAAAAAAATGTTGACTTACATGTTTGGAACATTTCTCATTGTCCTATGCTTGAGAAAAATGACCACCAGTGTTCCATTCCCCAGCACTCCGATGACGAAGATGATGGCAAACAGAACGGGGACGATGTAAGTTTCCGGTCTTTCACCATAAGGAACATAGTCATCCTCTCCAGATTCATTTCTCCCCCCGACGGAAATCTGAGTTGAGGAGTCGAAGGAAATGTTCTGCAATGTCCCGTACACGAAATCTTCCTCTTCCCCGACCAGCGGCATCGGAGTGATGAGGGAGGAAAGGAAATTCTCAAACTTCAAAAGATCTTCACTCATTATGATCTCGGTTTTTTCAAAGTCGGCCGTAGACTAATTCCAACCGGTGAAGGAATTTATGCCCCAACTCCTGTAATGGAAATTTATTTTTAGGCGAACCTTTGTTTGCATAAATGATACTTTCGTATTTTATTACTCTCAACAACTCATCTTCGCCCCTTTTTTACTTTTTTTACACCGAGACTTCTTTTTCAGACTTTCTGACAGACGTGAAATTTCTTTGCATTAACACGAAATACTTTAGCATTTACGTTTGATATGCTGACATGTATTATTGTATTAAACATACTATAGTATTAACAATAAGTGTATTTTATATTCTATATATATATTAAATATAGCCTTTATATGAACAGAAGCTTGAAAGGGAAATCTAACTTATCCAAGTATATAATTTTATAGACACCAAAAGAACAAGTATTCAAAATGAGATTTTTTTATTTTGTGCCCAAAATGAGTTTCACGCTCAATTTAAGAACCAGATTTAATAATACACACTCACAGTCGTTAGTATACATAACTTCTCGAGACTTTCTCAAGAAGTTGCTTAGAGAACTGGAGATTTTGGAATTTTGATGTTTTAAGGTAATGGTTTAATTTTAGTATTTAGTTTTATCTGTAGGAATAATAAAATTTGTATTTTTTGTAGAACTCCGCCATTGTTGGTGAAAATGATTAAATTGCTTGAAGGCAGGGCTCAAAGAGAATCTTGAATTATATCGATTATGTTTAGCCTTAAATATTTCACAGTAGTACCTTAAATTACGCAGCAATACTACTCATTTGTAAATCTATTCTTTGGAATTCTGTATATCTCCTTTATTTCCGTCTCATTGGGTTAATTCTTGAACATTATTTAACTAACGTTATTAAATAAGAATTAAGATTTATAATTATATGCTATTAACTTGTAAGCTATGTAGTAAGCTATATTATAAGCTGTAGTGAATTTCTTAATAAAGTTGTAGGGAGGGAATTATCTGTTAAATAAGCTAAATTAATGGCATTGAAGTGGCGATTGCCTTTATTTTTAACGCACTCTGGCTAATCCAATTTGTACATCATTGCCAAAGGCCACTGAGCACACACACAGACCCGAAAAGAGTGAAAAAGCCCAAGGAAGAGCAGATGGGTCTTAAAACTTATTCGTCCCAGTCTCAATTGCGCGCTAAAAAAGAAGAATGAGAAAGGGGAAGATAAAGGAAGGAAAGAAAATAATCATTATGTATTATGTAATATAGTAAATCTTCAATATTCCTTCAAATCATCCAACATTACATATATTGTTAATGGGTTAATGGGCTGGGTGAAAAGTTTATTGTATGGGCTCTTGAAGTCCCTTTAAAAGAGATTAATTGGTGTGTAAGTAGGAGTAAGTACGGAGAGAGTAATTAATGTTATTGCTTTCAACTTTATGACGTGTTTGTTTTAAGTCCTCCGCCGAGTTTTCCTCCTCGAGTTAGAACGAGCGAAAAGCACAATGAACGGAATGTAAATCACTCGACCTCTTGGAAAATAAATCTTTTCTGCACTGAATGACTTGGGGAATTTTTGAACGTCTTGAAAATATCTTTGAAGCCTTAAAAAAACTTTTGAACCTTTTCCGCCTTGGTGAGGAGTTGCATTTGAATTTAACTATTTTAACCCTTTTACTGTATTAATGACTTTAATGATCATTTGGAAATGCACATTTTGGATAAGATCTATTTACTTATGCTTAATAAAATAAAATAGTTGAAGCCGTGCCAGATTTAATAAATCTATATTTAATACAAAAACATCTTTTATGATCCTAAATGTGCTTTTAGTCTTTTAGCTACTTTGGCAAATACTCCATTTGCTAAGATCCTTATTATTACAATTTGACTAAAATATAAGATTGCTAAATATACTCAAAATGGGGAAAACTTACAAATTTTGAAAACTTATAATTTTTGATGTGAATTTTCAGTTTTAGAGTTTAACTTTGTAATTAATAAAAGCCATATGTGTAGTTATATAACTCCAAAAGTTATTAATTTTATTCAATTCGATTCGTTTCAAGAAACTGAAAGTTTCGGATCTGTAATTGAAAAGTTGTTAAAGTGGAGATGGAACGATTAATTTCATGATTAAGTTCCGCCGCATTTCTTCAAACTTTTATTTGAGTTGGGGGAAATGTCTCTTAATATGCTTAATGCGTAAGAGGAAAGAATTCAAAGTTTCAAACATTTAACTCAAAGATTAAACATGGAGATTGAATAGGAAATGTTTTACCAATGCAAAGAAAACTCTTTCTTCTATGAGTCGAATAATAGGAATGTAACAGTTGGGTATATTCAGTTTATAAAGTAAAAGTTATATACTCTTTGTGGAAATCAGTGGCTGATCATGATTGCGGGATTTTAACTTTCATTTTGATTAATTGAAGCGGAAATGTAATTCCGCTCTTCTCCATATTCATTACAAAGAGAAAAATCGCTTTCAATTTCTTGATTTTTCCTCTCTCGAGTAATTAAATTCTTTTCAAGATTCTGATATATTCCTACACATATTTGAGATAAATGCAGGAAAACTTTTTGTCATATATTAAGTATATTACAACTTGTAGAAATTTTGAAAATGGAAATTATCCGTATGAATTGAAACTTTTTGAATTTTGATTCTTTGTGGTATTTAGCTTTAAGATGTAATAAATCTATTTTATTATGCTTTCACCATAAGTTGCAAGTTTCCCAAATAAACCAAAAAGTTTTGATCATAAGTGTGGATTTTATATTACAGTGCAATTCAAAGCCTTTTTATGTTGAAAAGTTGATTATCAATGGGAAGTAGGATCATTATTTAAAGTATAATAAAAACATAAAGGTATGAAATCAATTCAAAGGAGTAACAAAGACTTTGTTATCTTCAAAGAAAGTTAGAGATAACTTTTAGTCTCTTTTGGGAAGAAATAATACATCTTATTATAGACTTATAATGATCTTATTACATAATATTATATACTAGGTATCTATATGTACCTAGTATACATATTGTAGTAGTATGTATTAGTACGGCTAGCTACAGATATTAGCCAAGATATTAGTAAATCGTTATACTTATCTGTTAGTGGCCCTTGATAATAAAATATGTAGTTGTACGGTATAAAAGGAGTAATTAGAGCGGAGAAACCAAAGGAAACTTTCCTCCATTAACTTTAAGTGAAAGACGATGGGAATTGGGAAAAGAAGAGATTGGAAGCTTTGGTGCAATTTTTATAAAATATTCCATTTGTCTCGTCAATCAAACTTTGATGAATTTCCACAAATCCTCATCAGCTATTTTAAATCCTTTACTTTTATTCTTTCTACGACTTATTCTTAATAAGCAAGTTTACCTTTATATCCTGTATTTTATGTCTTTTACATATAGTATTATATTATATATCATGTTATGTGTAATAAATGCTAGCAGATATTTCATTTGTGGATTTAAATTAGGATTTTTAATTTAGAACCGAAGTTTATTATGACAATATTTGCGAGGTTTGAATTACGACCAAAGTTCAATATAATAACATATAAACGACAAGAATTATTAGACAATATGAGAAATTAATTGTAAGTGGGAATTTTAACATCACAATATTTGCCCTCATTTTGGTCTCATGAACATCCCCACTTTATAAATGTATAAAATATTTTACAGCTCGCCTCATAAACGAGTTTGGTAATTGATGGGCCAAACATTGGAGATTTATTTACGACGGCGGTCGAGGGCGGTGAGAAATGATATGAAAATTGAACTGGGTCTAAACATTATTCCTCATGATTTTGTATAGTAAAACGAGTCATTAATCCTTCCCTTCATTACGACTCCAAATGTTCATTATTCAATATGAATTCCCCAGTGGAATCTTGGAAATCAAAAACGCCATTTAAAATCCAAGTAACACGAAACTCAACATTGTACAAAGTTCTAAACGTGGTCAAACATATCAAAGAACCAGACACATCTACAAAGTAATGTTAATTCTTCAACAAGGGAAATGCAGACAATATCTGTTAATTGTCACTTTCAATTTGAAACATCGAGGAGAGAAGCCCACAGTTAAAGTTTAAAGTAAAGAAACAGTAAATTGATTTCTAAAACTTAATTACGTTCATTTTAATGGCCCTTGCGCGTTTCTTTAATTAAATTTCTCTCTCTTCCACTTTAATGATGAAAATTAAAGGTGTAATTCATGTCAGAAAACAATTTTTCTCTCTCTCTTTGAATTTTCTTTCCTGAAATTTTCTCCGTTAAAATCTCAGGGTTTTTCCTTGAACTCTTTGAGCGAACAAAACAGTAAAATAAGCAAAAGTAATTCTACTGGTACTTTCATTAGCATAATGTTGGTTTTCAATGGAAATTGTAATGAATTTACGAAATATCATTATATGAATCACAGATACATGAGCATATACAGTGTATATGGTAGATTCTTTTACATACACTAAAATACATACCGTAAAAGTTCGAATAGACGCCTTGTTCGAATAGACGCCTCTGTTCAAATAAACGCCCCCCCCAAAAGGGCCTAAGTTTAAATAGACGCCTTGTTCGAATAAACGCCCCTATTACTTAACATAGGTAGCTATGCTCATTGTTGTATGTTAAACTTAACAGATATTGAAACATTCAAAAATATGACAGTAATTGCAGTAAAGTGGCG
>JAQGBZ010000314.1:0-75252 GCA_034687125.1 Neelides folsomi | reverse complement strand
AATTGTATATTTATTAATTAACTTTAAATTATAAACTCAATATTAAAGTATAAAAGTTAAAAATTGTTAAAGAGTTCAAAGGATTTAAATTTTGGTGCTTTAGTCAAATGTGAATTGAACGACATTTAGAGAAATTCATAGTAAGACAATGAAAGCGTAGAAAGATTCTATTATTTTCCTTTTATTTCCGTATTTTTCCATATATTTCCGTTTATTCCCGTTTTTTTCTATTTTTCCGTTTCTTTCTTTCTCTTGGGTCAAAAAAGAAATTTTATCCAAGCCTGGTTGCCATCATGGCAGTTGGCAATTTGCCATGATGGCAAATAATATCCATATCATTTATGTTCATTGGCAATTGCCAACTTGGCAATTTTCAAAATTTGCCAAAAAAGCTGGAGGGAAAAGTAAAACTCAGCCCATACTACTTATACAGATACAGTTTTCTACTAACAATCCTATAATAGAAAAACTAATTTATAACATGGAACTTATGAAAAAATTCTATTAACTATCTACTAGCTTATAATTAGAAAATAAAAGAATATAAATATAAATTATCAAGTAAAAGTTATTTTAATATCAAGTTATTTAAATAACTTATTTAAGAATTAAGAGGAGAAATTGATACTCCTACTATTATGATTCATGTTTACTGATTGATTACTTATTATCAATTGATTTTACAGAAAAGTATTTAGGAGAGCGAGTTAGAATTGGAATTTGTACATTCTGAAAAAAACCATTTAGCCAACGAACAAAATTCTGCTACAATTTTAAAAAATCTCGCGTAAAATTTCACGAACACAACACACAAAAGATAACTTTTTAACGAGAGTACCTACAAGTTAAACGCATACTCCTTTCGGTGAAACCTCATTTGTAATAAGTGGTTGTAATACTTTAGTGGTTAAATTTTTTTTAAAATTCAAATTTGTGAACACTAGAAATTATATTTAAAAATTAAAACAAATTTACTTGTTTCTAAAGATTCACTTATTTTTGATTAAAAGTTAATTATTTAGTTATTTGAGGTTAATTAATTAACCATTAATACTATCTTAAATTTTATCGCCCTACGAGCAAAATAGACCTGTTGTTTGATATATTATTTATGAAAATGATTTAGGAGTTAGCGTTAGGACACACATACACGTTAAAAGCATACTCCCTGAATAATTTATATTCATTTTTACGACAGGTATCACTGTCGTAAAAATGAATATAAATTATTAATCACCATGTGATAGAGCAAATGAATTATTAATAATAAATTTCATACTCTTCAGTTTAAATATTAGAATCTAATAGTTTTATTTTTTATTTATTCTTTATTTCATTTTTTGACATACAATTACATAATTAATATACTTAATTTATATTACAATATGATAGAAGTTACATTAATTAATCTATAATACAAAGTATAATGAGGCACAAACGCCCATAAAAATAATGATATTAAGAATAGCCTGAAAATTAAATTAATATTATTTATAAAATTACTGATTTGATAGTAAAGATTTAAAAATATTAGATTCAAATTTACATTTGTCTAGATAGACATTGTTGCGACTAAATATATTATTCATTTCATTCCAGAGATAAGGACCAAGATACTTTATAATTTTTTGTCCGTAATTATTATAAGGTTTTAACGGTAAAACGGCCTGGGTCAAAGGTCAAATTAAAATGCGAGAGAATAAAAAGTGCGACTTATTTCTCGGAAAATACAATCATAATAATCATCATTTTTCATATTCATATTATAACAAAACAATTTGTTGTTTCCAATTTAGTGTCTTTTAATTAATCAAAATGGTTAGATCATGACGCATTATTAATACATGATCAAAACCTTTGGTATAAGTGCTAAGATGTTTAGTATGATGACTTAACTCCCTAATGATAACTTTTCTATACTTAATTACTGATGATGATAAATGAAAGTGTTTTTGATGTAAAAGCTCTTCTAATTTTATTCAGTCACTCAATATATATTACCCAACAGCTCTATAATATACGATGCATGATCTGAGGAAGTTGGGGGAGTAAAACTCATACAATTGTTTATATAATAATCCCTTCTTACACTCACCTATGACGTCACATGTCACCGCCCTCACCCTTCATTATAACGAATCATCTCTTCTTTCCTTTAACAAATCCTTACAGGCACTTTATATGGGGTAATCATGTATCATATAGCTTATTTAACAAAATAATCATATTAACATTTAAATTAATTTGTTATAAATACATTATGTGTTGTATGTTATTTTGAATTTGTTGAGAAAATTCAAGGTCGATCAACTTCTTGGCATTACCAGGTTTGTGAAAATTTTGAATTTAAGATCGAATGATTATTTTGAATGTCTGGCCGCAGCCGCCAGACTCACGAAGCATACTTCATTTAAATATTCATCAACTGAACCAATGAGTCGTCCATTACACCATCAGACAGTAGTTGATTCAAGATTAAAGTATGGAAAAGCTAACATTTAAAACCTTATAATTTAAACATTATATTAATTAGAATTAAATTACTTACACTTAATTAAGTATTAAAATGATGAAGAAAAGATTCCGTAAATTAATCAAGCTACTTGTATGGTTATTCGAAGAATGGGCGCAGAATTTATAATTGAAGATATTAGGTACTTATAACCTACCATGGTATATATTTGTATATATATATACATCAAAATTGAACCTTTTCTTGTCGAAAATTTTTTTATTCTCCAGCATAGACCCATTTCCAATTTTGCGCTAGCCCAGGCCAATTGTTCGTTTCGGTGGGGTTGTAGTAACTGAGGTTTTCCCACCATTTTCTTCAATTTACATTTGAAATGGTCATCCTGCTATATGGGAGGTAGAGATTCAACTTGATATTCCGAAGCGAGCTGGTTGAATTACTTGATGCTTTGACGATACTTCTTCGCTCTCTTGGGCTAACTTGCTAACGCAGGAAATTTATAATAATTCTCTTTAACTAACCAAGCTATAATTATGAGTATGCTTTAAGATTACATGTTAACGGAAACGGCTCTATGTTTAGCAATCAGAGATGTTCCGTTCCCCGAGAGCCATCAGAAATTAAGCTTCAGTTTAAATTCTGCGCAGAATAAATAACCAAATTTGAATTTATTTGAAGCATTTAATTGATAGTATAATGAATTTTAAAGTGTTTTAATGACTTAGACATTTTAATTTAATGAGGAAACAAATGTTATATATACTAATCGTTAAATGAAATTTCAACATTCCTACATTTACTTATTTAATTTCCTCCGCTTCCCAGGGAATGTTCCCCTTTCTGGAGAACGAAAAAGAAGTCTTTCGTTCCCACCCCTGGCATATCTCTGTTGACAATACATTACCTGAAAGAAGTTGTTAGTTAATTGGCTTTCAAGCTCGATATCTCCACCCTGTCCATTTCAAGTGCACGGCGATTCTTATGCAATAATTTGTTACCTTTTAATATCAAAAATCAATTTGATAGAACACCAAATGTCAGGTGACAATTATTTTCTTGGCTTGGAAGAAATATTTGATTGTTAATATTTATTTAAAATGAATTTCATGTCCATCTTTTGTCCTCTTTTTTATAAGGCTAAAAGCAATATAACTTTCTGGGGATTAAAACTTGTAGGTTAATGAATGTTAATAATATTTTTATTTCTAAGTATTAGGATTTCTTAATAAAACATTGGCATGTATTTTTCATTATAAATATGTATTTCTATTATAAATAAAATTGTAAGTGAGATTTTAAGACGTTAGGACCTAGGATGTTTCACGATGTTACACTAAAACATTGGTAGTTTGTCATGTCAAGTTATTAGTAAAATTAATGGACATAAACATAAATATAAGTAGTAATTACATGCATGATTTTAATGAACAGCTTATTTTACCTTCTTGCAATGAAATAACATTTTTCACAGTAAGGATGAAATTAAAATGGAACGAATTCACATCATCCTCACAAGATGTTAAAACTAACCTTTAGATCAAACTCATGTAGAGTATGTATATGAAACATCAAAGCAATAAAATCTAAACAAAATAAATATTTTAACTTGATGTATTTTATTAATTTTTCATAAATGACACTGTCAATTTGACAGTACGTTTCTTTTTATTGTATATTTACTGTACAATATACCTACCTACCTATATACCTATATAAAATCAAAAAAGTTAACGGAAATCTTTGAAATAAACTTTTATTTTATGACCAAATTTTTCATAGGTCGTAAATTAATAATGCATTTTGACAATGTTTCCTTTCTAATAAACCCCTTAGACTCGTTACCTATTCCCTTTTATTTCTATTTAAGACGAAAGAGATAAGGAAGTCCGCTCATTCATCTTTGTCTCTTAAAATTAAAAAAAACCTAACAAGCATTGTTCCTATTTTAAACAATTTTAAAATGTTGCGGTTTTTGCTATACTTGCTTTTGACTATTCAATTTATTTCAATTGTTCGATCATCGGAAATGTCTTCGGATGTTTCCCGTCGGGATCCAAAATGTAAGTACATAATATTTATTTACCTATATTTAAAATTCAAAAGGCAAATGGTTAAACTCATGTGAAGAATAAAATTTATTTTTATTTTAGTGCTCTTCCCATTTGTTTATCTTCAAGTTCCTAATTATTTATGTGAATCTAAAAATGAAGCTGGTCCAATCAAATCAGGCTGCACAACTCGGTAAATCATACAAATATGTAGCAATGGCAAATATGACAATATTTAATATAGAAAGGACCGTATGGAATAAGCCATTGGGATTGGGCCCACACAAGGTTGCCAGATTGTGCTAATGTTAAATTTCAATTACACTTAACTTTTAAACCATCCATATTTTTACTTAAGCTCAAGTTGTTCATCATTGTATGACTTACAAAAAAGATCTTGAACATTTTTTGCAAAAATGCATTCTAATCAAATTATCGTAGAATAAAAATACCATAATTACTTAAATCTCTTAATAATTTCAAAATTCTCAAGATGCCAACAAATTCATTATAGCCATTTGAAAGAGCGTAGAACTCTGTTACGAAAAAGTTTAATATGAAGAAAAAGTCGACTTGCCTTGTAAGTTATTATTTGAATCATAAAGGTCATTATGTGTATTATGACGAACAACTTTTATATGAACTTGTATAGGGTTAAGATGCAAAACGCATTGATTGCGTTGTGGAAATCTGGCATTGTCTTTTGTGGCTCGAGACAATAGATTTAATTGTATAGGGACCAAGCCTATTGCTTATTCCATACGGTCCTTTGTTTACTTTCCCAATGATTCATTTTATGGATTTAATTCTCTTTTAGTGTCGAATGTAAGAAAAAGGGAACTGTTGTTGGAAGTTGTTCTGGGGGATATGGAGCTTGTTGTTTGAGTAAAACAAAATAATCAAATAACTATTAATACCTTTTGTAGAATCATTAAAACTTGATAATTTTTAAGAGCATTAAAATATGAAACTTGAAGTTTAATATTAAACGATTGATTAAAAAAAACTAATTAAATAAAAAAATGTTCTCTTATTGTTAGTTAATGCGCGGTGTAAAAATGGAGAAAGAGAAGTTAAAGTTGGAGGAGATTCCTCAAATTTCACCCATTTGATTCCTCCCATTGCTGGAGACAAAAGGAATAGAAGAGATTGTGAATTCATTCTTATTAAAGTTGGTTATAATTCATCTTAGAATTAAACCATTTAATAATTGGCACAATTCAGCACTCAATTTCTCGTTTTACTAATTAGCGTACAGGAACTGTTCAAGTTAAACTTGATTTCTTAAAATTTAAAACGGCTGATGCGAATGAAACCGGGAATTGTATGGACGATCAAAGAATGACTATCACTGGAGCAACCATAGCGTTAAGAGAACCATTTGTTGTATGCGGAGATTTGGCGGGACAACATAGTAATTTAAATATTTGATTTATTAATATTGAGTTTGATAGTGCTTAATATGGTTATATATCAATTTATATGAAGTATAATATTTACAATAGTGATTTAATTTTTTGTAAAACAGTGTATCTTGAATATGGCGAAAGTAATGAAATTCGACTCAATATCCGATTATCTAATAAGGAGAGCAATAATTATAAAATTGTCATAACTCAAATGTTCATCAACAATCCAAATATCGGTAATAACAATTTTTTACAAATCAAAATTATAATGTTAATGATGTATGAATGTCTATTGAATTTACACATATACTGTACAGATACTACTAATATTTTCTTATTTTTGTTAAACAGCGCCTTCTGGATGCCTTCAATATTTCCAAGATCAAATTGGTAAAGCTTGGAGTTTTGGATATCCAAATCGGCAGACAAATAATCAGAAATATTCCATTTGTGTTGAATCAAAAGGAAGGTCAAAGATTAAGGTTAAAATATTTTTGATTAATTTATTAATATTTACATGCAACCATTTTAACCATATGAAGATTTCTTTTATTGTAGTGGATGGGATGTACTGACCAAAAACAGAACTTTTTAATTAGTGGGAATTTAAATACTGATATTGAATCTCCATTTCCCGCAAGTTTAATTCCTCGTCAGTGCAATAAAGATTATATTCAAATCTTGGGCATTGAAAAAAAATGCGGAACTCAATTTACTGAAGTTATTTGTAAGTTTGTTTATCATTTTTTACTGATTTAAAAATGAGAACAATTTTATTCAATATAAATTCAACGAGAGGAATATTTAATATATTTTAGCCGAAGCAAACCCGCACGTTTTGTGGGTCAATTTTGATGATTCGGAAGAAGACGGAATTCTGCGTTTGGGAACTTTGAACGCGGAAATGTGTGCTCAATTAATGATGCCAGATTTTGATTGTTCATGGCAGCACATGACTTGTGTTTGTATAAGTGTTGGTCCAAATGGTAATTCCAGTGGTAATGGGCCTTGGGATCAAGAGTTAAATAATACTGGATTCTGCTTAGAATATGCCATTAATTGAAAAAGTTTGTTAAAAACGTATACATTTCTGAATTTAATCTATCATCCGAATATCTTAATATTTGTTATTTATTTACACTTATTTAATGAATAATTGAATTGAATCTCGGTTACATTATACATACAGAAAATTATTATATATATATTTTTTAAATAAACAACGTTATAAGCTTTATTACAATTAGTAAATAAAAATATAAATGCATAGCATTGATCATATTAAAGAAATATTTCATATAGGAAATATATCGTATCATAAATTCATAAATGACAATATAAATCACAATAGAATAATAGCATAGCTATGCATAGTCCACTTTCATAGTGCTCATGCTCGAGTGCTCGAGTGTGTGCGTGTTTAATAAATAAAAAAGAACGCGCCTGCCATCTACGGTTGAGATTTCAACTCAATTGGTTGTGTGCAAATGTTCCTGTGACGTCACAACCCCATGCTTCCTTTTGCAAACTACGACACCTAACCTTGAAAAGATTTTGCACACTTGCACCTGGTCGACCGTCGACCTCCACCAGTCCACGTCCACCAGTCCCACCGTCCATCAGAGTCATTTACAATTACATTTTAAATACTTAAATTCCAATTAGTGATCTAGTCACACCGTATTCATTATTTAACTAACGACTACAAATCTGCAAAATGGACTAATTTTAAAGTCAACTAAAGTTTCACAAGGATTTCGAATTCCAATTTCTTCCTCCTCAAGTTGGCAATAATCTTGAGACTTCGGCTTTTAACAAAAATGGTAAGTTATCATCAGAATTTCAATTCTTAGTTGTAAAATACACAACGTTTACCATTTCCTACATCAATTGTCAATTAAGTTTAAACAGCTTAAAGAAAGGAATTTCCAAATCATGACTCATATCATTGATGTGATGGTGAGTAAATGTCATAATTGTTTGTGTTTAGGGTTCGAGTTCAAAGAAGCGGAAGCAGAAGCTACGAGAAGCTCAAATGTCTCAAGAACCACAGAAGTTTTTGATCACTTTGACCGATGTGAAGTCCGATGATCCTCAACCAGTCGTCATGAAAGAAGATGTTCAAGAAGGAACTCAACTTTTAACTGAAAATATCGCCCTTTGTATTCCTTATCATTTACCTCACGCTTACCCGTGTTTCGGGTGCAACAAGGCGATCGATTTCACAGACAAAAAATTCGAAAGACGATGCAAGTCTTGCGGAATTCCGATTTGCTCAGATTCCTGTGAACAGAATCCTGCTCATAAGAATTATGAATGTGAAATTATCGCCAGAGAATTTAAAATGGTAAATTTTAATTCATTTACGATTATGTAATTACTATCGAGTAATTATTAGCTTGTTGTTTCATAATTAATTATTTTGTACAATTCTATTTGGATGCCATTTATGTTTAACATTATTTAATGAATTCTTTATTGAGCATTTTAATTCTAGAAATACATTCAATCTGACATTAAGAAGATGATTGCTGATGTGACGGTGATGCGTTTTATAAAAAATGTCAATTGCGAACAATCTGCATACCAAGAAGTTTTCTTTGACCTCATCCTTTCCGAAAGAGTTTTGAAATATCGTCGAAGTGAGGAGTTCAAAATGATTTCAGAAAAACCTCGGGAATTTCTCAGAATGTCGATCAAATCTCTCAAAGACATTCAAATCGCTCTTGACATTTATTCCATAATTCGACCCAACATTCATTCCTTTTCATTTCATTTCTCCGAGAAAAAACCACCCCAACAGTAAGTGAACCTTAAACCTTTTTGACTTGCTTAAATATTCTCAACTACAAACATGTTTAGAAATAATGATTTATAATTTAAAAACATCACATTTATTAATTGTCCTTTGAATTTAAACCATTGAAATCAGCATTGATGTTAAATTAATTTTTCGTTAATTTTTTTCATTAATTTCAGGGTTTCCATTTTCTCACTGGCTCTTGCATCTATCAAACAAGAAAACAATGGTGGTTTGGTTTACCAATTGACCCCAGAAATTATCGGAAACGAGTTTACGGAACATTACACAATCCAACTTATTCTTAAAGCAAATGCGAAATCGGTCAAGGGTCAAATTGTCTCTTTAAAATCAGTAATTGAAAATAAACTTTACAAATATATTAATTTATTAAACAAGATTTCAAAACTTTAATTTTTCAAAATTTCATCCTAACACAATTAATATATGTATAATATTGTTAATATTATATTTGTATAATTAATTAATTTTTAATTTTATTCTTTAGTGCACTTGTCTCTCTTGCTGTGACCGCCAACCTCATTTGCCTCGAACACTTGAAAGATACCCAAAAGCTAAATGGGCCCCAATTGAGCATTTGGCATTTGTGGGTAAAGTTATACAGATTGCCAGCGAAGAATCGCCTTTGTCTCCAGTCAACTCCGATGGGGATTTTGAACTCTTGAAGATGCAGAACGAAGATCCGTTCAAATTCATGAACCTTCCGCTCAAACTGACCGAACCGAATTTATCCATTGACAACATTGACACCGAGACTAGAACCTGCGTGGGGATTGCCAAGTTTTTGAAAGATAAGAAAGGCGGGGAGGATCGGAGGAATTTCAAAGAGGAAGCCATTTGGGGTGAAAAATTGTCCCAAGTGAAGGAATTGGAGCGGAGGTTTGCCGAACAGCCAGGGCCAATGGACCAAGAAATTACGGATGACTTTCAAACTCTTTCCAAAATGGAACGTTACATAAACGATTTGCACACCGTTGTGGATTCAGCTGAAGCACAATTGGGGAAATCGAAACAGACCTTGGTGGGTCAAAAGAAATTGGGCGTGATGATGCATCAAGCGTCGGTCGTAGCAGAAAGAGCAATTGGGCATATTGCTGAGGGAAAACTTGGACTGAAAAAAGGTCAGCTCAAACCTCAAATTGTGTCATTAAATTGTGGGAATAAGGAGAAGCAGGATTAATTTTAATTAATTAATTATTAATTACCTTCTTTAATTATGAATTTGATTATCTTTATTTTTTAGCGTTACGTTCTTATCAAACAGTTTGATTATCTGGTTTTTAAAAGAAATGAATTTTATGGTTTTCAGTTTTTCGCATATTTAAATTTTAGAATATTCGTAATTCAGATTTTCCAATAGTTATATTTTATATTGAGAAATGTTCTTTCTTCTTTTTGATCAATGTAAAATGTAATTATGTTAAGTAGAATTTGTATATCATTTGAATAGACATTTAGAATTTCATTTAATAATTAACAATTTTTGAGAAATCATATTGTAACTTAAAAGCACTTAATTATAAAGTTTCAAGTTTGTTCTTTTTGAGATTAATTATTGCTAAAGTTGACTCACTTATGGATTAAAATTCAATTGACGTTTATTGGAGTTTAAAGTCTTTGGAATATTCTATTTGTTCCGAGTGAATATTTAATGAATTTTGTCCCTTTTATACAGAAATGAATAAAAGTGAATACTTTATAAACAATGATTTAAATTTAAAATTATTATCCTGAAATTCTTATATAAGAGTACTTCTGTTAAATACATAATAAAATACCTAAATATGTATAAATATCATTATTAAATCGGGATTCAGAAAGCCAGGGCGATTTGTCCTCCATTTTTCCATTTAATTAAAGTGATAATACTTATTTTATAAATTTAACAATATTTTAATTTTTTTGATAGGTGGGTCAAGTTCGAAGAAAGCAAGAACAATGTCGCCGCCTCCACCGATGCTACAAATGCTACCAATTCAACCACTGGACGAAGAGGAACCAATGGAAATTGACGAGCCTGAAGAAGAAATTCCGGACAATTCCAACCTGGACCGTTGTTTGGATAAAAATGCCAATTTGGATCCGAATGAAAATGAATGTGAGAATTTGACGGAGACCAAGTTTGACCCAAAGAACTATGTACAGATGTTGAAGCAAGCGGCGATCTTGGCAGAGAAAACGCTTCAAAATATTACAAAGGAGAAATTTGGATTGGACAAAGGTCAGCAGAAACCCAAAATTGTTCCTTTAAGTGAAAAAAGTTTGAATGGGCAGGATGAGAATTCTTTATTAAATGGCTTTCATTTCTAAATTATTAGAAATGAATTTAGTAATTTTCAGTTTTTAATATTTATCTTTAGTTATTTAGACTTTAGTCAGTTTGCATTACACAATTTGTATATTCAAAAATTTAGAACCTCCCAGCTGTTAATTAAATTAAGAAAATATTTAAAGTTGACCAAAGATGATTTTATCTACTTTTGGTATCTTTTAATTAATTAACTAAATACATATATTAGTTTATTGGGTTTTTGTATGGTATCATGACATGAGATCATTCTATTAATGTTTATTGAAATTTGTAGTATTTAACATTTACAATTATTTTCCAGTTTAAAGAATTTAAGAAATTCACTATGTTCATATAAATACTTGTATTATTATAAGTAGGCAGTACATTATGCAGAAATGAATAAAATGTAATACTTTTTAAATTATGATTAACTTTATCCAATTTAGGATATTCTGATTTTTGAAAGCATTTGTTTATATTTAGTTGTTTTATTTCCTCACTCAATGTTAGTCAGTTGAGTTTCATGCTTAGCAAAGAATTGCTAATTGATTTCCTTTGTACGATTCTTGACTTTGAATGGAGATTTTGTCGTCGTTGGATTGCTTTGTTGTGATATCTTCGAATTTCGAGTAATTCCAACATGTCCTCCCGCTCTTCTTCGGTTTGGTTCAGGCGAAGGACTAAAGCTCGCGTGGAATCCTCCATTTTTTGACTGTAAAGTCCTTGTTTTAAATGACGCTCTCGGGGATTGACTCCGCGTTCAACGACCAAAACTATTCGGGCCCACTTAGAATTCCAGACAATAATTTAACATTTCAATATCTAACATTTCAATATTTTAAGATTTCACATTTATAATTGAAAATCAAAAAATTATCATTATGTAATTACAATTTAATTATTTAATCGTAATTTAATTATTTAATTACAATTTGGTTGTTTTAATTTACATTGGCAACATCAGTATTATTTTATTCTTACTTGTCTCTGCCATTCATTTTTAGTCTCGGCAATCTTTGTGTAAGTATTTCCCATCATGGCTAAAATAAGGAAATTAAACTAAATGTTCTGAACGTTCGTATATCTTTAGTTGAATAAGTTGAATTAGCAAGGTTAATTTGATTAAATGGTTTATGTGTATGGTATTTATTTTTTAATGTTAGTTTATAAATAAAAATAATTAAATTACCAATTAGCATGTTAATAAGAAGAATTGCAACAATAGCCATGAATATGACAAAGAGAAACTAAAAAGAGGATTAGTAATTAATTAATTAATCACATATAAGCTTACTATACATGCAGACACGTAATAGTTTATAATTAATTAAAAGTAAAAATTTTACTTTTAATTTTAATAATGGCTTACTTTAGCGACATATTCGTGGTCAGTGTACTGAAAGAGCTCGAATGCTTCAAAAGAAGAAAGCGACATCATGAACATTGTGATTGTTGCTTCCACAGGATTCTTCAGTGGATTTTCCGTATCAGGTTTTGAGAATGAGAGAAAGATAATGTAAAATGCTTGTGAGAATCCCATCACAAACACCAAATAGATAATGACAAAACGAAGGAGATCTCCAGTAATCATTCGATAAATCATGACTACGAAGGGACCAACTGTTTTGAATCTGGAAAATTCAATTTATTTAATGATTATAATCGTAATTATTTTTAAATGAATTCTGTTCAAAAGTAGTAATTATTTTCAATAGTAATTATTTTCAATTTTTGATTAATTATTTACCCTCTTGAAAAAAATAAAAAGTAAGGAGCTGTTGTAAGCATTACAATAACCCCAACAATATCTTCAAATTCATCCAAACAAAATATTCTAAATAATCCCATAAGTTGAACCATGAAGCAAGAGAATAAGAAAATAACTCTTGATGGCACGGTCGCCTATAGGAAAATATAAAGCTGGACTGACAATTAAATTAATTTAAACTAGATTTAACATTTATTATTCAATTATTTGTAAATAGATTTAATATTTAAATGTCAATTACCAAATTTTCAAAGAACATTGATGATCCTAAAAAATTCCATTCTCGGCAAGCACCAATAAGAAAAGCCAAAGCCCCTGACATTATTCCAATTTCCATCAATCCCGTCCCAATTCCAGGAAATTGATAATTTTTATCTCCACATGTTCGTTCAATGTCAACTCCAGGTGTTGAACCATTCGGTGAATTGAGAATCGTTAAGGAAATGTTTGAAAACATTAAAGGAGCAGCGGAGGAGAATTCCAGGAATATGGAATTATTTTTCCCATCGGGATTTAAATGTTTGTGAACAGGGCGTCGAATGAAATAAGTCGAAGTTAAAAGGAAATAAGTAACAAATAGGAAAAATTGTGAATAAAATTTATATCGGACAAAAGTTTTCCATTTTGCTGTTAATAAATCCACTACTGGGCCTTCGAGCAATTCCAAATGATTTCGAGTTTCTCCGAAAACAATTAAATTCAATGCGGATTCTTTTAAAATTCCCCCCGTCGCAGTATCTATCGTGTCAAATTGTGGGAGTGGATATGCTGCACATGTAATGTTCCCAATTTGCCAGTAGATTTCCCTCTCGATGTTTAAAATATGAAAGAACAAATGTTTCTTGGCGGACTTTGCCGCGAGAGTTAGCGGAGTTAAATTTAAATTGTTTTTCACATTCAAACTTGCTCCGAGTTCGTAAGCCATGTTAAACATGTGCATTTTTGCATGAATGACCAACATGTGAAGAACAGTGTTTCCTAAATAGTAAAATAGCCTTAATTATAATTAATCAAATGTAAGAATAATAATTGTTGGTTAGTTAACTAACTAATTAACTTAATGAAAGTTAACTAATGATTATAATAATTAATGATTTAAAATGTTCAATAGTTATCTAACCATTTGTATCTTGCGCATCTGGATCTGCGCCTTTAGCAAGAATCATTCTGTAACATTCTTCTTGTCCCAGACATGCAGCAAATGAGGCTGGATATTCACCCCAATAAACATATCTAAAGTTTAAAAACCACAATTAACATATTTTTTTAATTAATTAAAGTAAAGTAAAAATTATTCAAATTAGTTAAATTAATTAAATGTTAATTATTAAATTAACCCAAGGTAATTTGTAAGTTTATCGCATTGGACCCATTCATGCTCCAAAGAATCCATTCTCGAATCTTTTTGATCCTCTAAAATAACCATTTAATTGCACAATTATAGTTAAATTTTTAATTAATTAATTGTTATCATTATGATTCCAAAATTTTTAATTTACCCGGGCTCATAAAACAACCAAAGCATCTTTCCAAAGGATTCACACCATTATCCAGCAGATATTTCACCATTGAGGGATCTTCATTAACAATAGCCATATGAAGAACATTTTCTCCATAATATTCCTCTCCAATGTAAATGTCATTGATGAGTTTGGGATAAAACTTAAGAAGTCGTTTAGCCAATTCTGCATGGACTGAAGTGGCATTTAACAAACAAAGATGAAGACAAGTTTCACCTTTAAATAAAAAATATTTGTTTTCATAATTGTTAAGATTAGGTATTAAGTTATTAGAATTGATATATTCTATATTATAGTCTATAGAATTTAGTTTGTATAGGGTGGTCCAGGGTTTGCTTCCTATTTTTCAATTTAGCTTGATTAATAAAACGAAGCAAATTCTAGACTACATTGTATGTATGTATAGGCAACGCATATTTGTATGAATTTGTTAATTTAATTACCAACAGCTCCACGTTGATCAATTCTCCAACAGACATGTCTGGTTAATTTATCTTAAATAGGGTATATCGATTTAATATAATTATAATAACACCAGAATTAAATTATCATTGTCATAAATCAAAAATATACCATATATAATTATATTAAATAAATCAATAACATTATGTTTGGTTTGAGTAAATTTTTCAAAACCTTCAGGATGATCTTCAGGATTGTAAATATCAAAATCAGCCTCATTTTTGAATATATGCTGGAAAAATACACGTACAGATAGAACAGCTATAGCCTATATTCTATTAAGCCAAAGGTCTAAATAATTATAATTAAAAGTTTTATACTTTTGTTTTTCCCCTTTCTTTGTTCCTCATTAATACAAGTTTGGACACATGTAAATGAATCCCGTGCCCATTGTTGTATAAAAACGGCTCGAGTTGGGCTTTAATTGCTTCATCCAATGCTGCATAATTCTTTGTTGTTGTTGCTTGCTTTGTAAGTTCAACCAATAAACCTCCGCCTAATTAATATAAGTACATCATTAATAATAATAATAGTTATGTTAATAATAATTTAGTTAATTTTAATTAAAGTTACTTCAAGATTCAATTTCAAAATTCAAATTATAAGTATTTTAATATTTAACCTTTTAAATCAACGAGTTGATAAAGTTTCTGGGAACTTGTGTCGGCCTGAGTAAAATTAAAAGTTTTTTTATTATTAAATTCAATATTTAAATATTCATTATTTAAATAATAAATAGTTAAATATTAAATGTTTAAATATTTAATGGATTTCAATATTAAATGTATTGTAAGGTCAAGGATTATTTTTATAAAATGTAATGTCCAACCTGTTTCTTGACCCCACTTGTTACATTCGAACTTGCGTTTCCCATCGGAATAAATTCCGTGTATTCGGATTGAGTTGGAGTGAAGGTGTGAATGAGAGTGAATTAAGGACATGAAACTCCTCAGGGGTTTTTGTTTAATAAATATTATGCGTACCATTCGTGCCACCTCGCCTTTCTTATTTTTTATCATTGATCGGAACAAACAGAGGAGCTATAAAAAACTCCTTTCTTTCTCACATTTAGATGAATTTCCATCCACGTAAATAATGAGAACTTTCCTATCTATATCTAACTGTACATGAAGCTTCTTTTACTTCTTTTCCTCACAATATGCTTTTCTTATTAATGATCGCATTACGAACCTTTCAGCCTAAATAAATAAATGAATTTTTCGACAAATTACAAAAGTTAGTGAAAAATTGAAAATGGCGTTAATTTAATTTAATGACATTAATATTTAATGTTATAAAAACAAATGAAGTTTTTCTTATTAGTTTTGTTTTTTTATTTATGTTTTTTTATTTGTGAGTTTTATGTTTTCTTTTAATGAGTTTTATATTTTCTTTTTTTCCTTTGTTAAAATATTGGATTGTTTATTTATTAAAAATATTCTTTATGTTACCATACCATTCAATATTTTTAATTTATGATCCTCATTAGGCAAAGTTCATGATTGTAAATTCAGAGCGTGGTTGTTTGTTGTCAATTTGGCGATTCATATGTATAACAATAACACAAAACTTGTTCATGAACATAAAGATATGAATATCATTACAAATTATGAAAAAATCCGAATGTGGAATAAAGTGATTGATAAAAACCAGTTTAACCAATTGACCCAAAAGAACCATCGAGCTTCGACCCAAATTTTTCATTTAGTCTCAAATTCATCATGGAATTGGCTCCACTATCCTTTATTATTTTTATTTTTATAATAAATTGTTCAAATGCAGCTTTAAACCCAACAGTTTCCATAGGCAACGTTATCAGTGGGAAAAATAAAGTTTATTCTGGAAAGGAAATTCTTGATAATGAAGACTTTGACGTTCCTGTTAATACAACCAAAATTGAATTTGAATGCAAAAATTTAGCCGGTCAAGTGAAATGGGAATTTCACGGCAGAGGAGTAAATTAATAAATTAACTTAAATTAATAGGCTTATAATACAATTAAATATTTTAATCTTAATAATTAATATTTAATTTTTTATAATTTTTTATTAAAGAATTAAATAATTTCATTTACTTTAAAGGCTTTCTCAGGAGTTGACATTGAATCAAAAAGAATTTTAGAATCAAAGAACTTCTACAGTCCTGAAACATACATTCATAGCTCCACAATAATCTTCCACAATGTTAGCGATCAAATAAGTGGAAAATATATTTGCAAAAACATTGACAATCAAACTTTGTCTTCTTCATTTTATTTATTTGCTCCAAGTAAAGAAAAATTTACAAATTACTCTTATAAAATATTAAGTAATTAACAATTGGATTATTTAATTGCGTTTAATTTATAGAAGAAACATACGAAGTTCTCGATGAAGGTTTATCAATCTCAATTCCGATTAAAAGACATTCCGATGAAGTTTTATTACCTTGTAGACAATTTGATAAAACTGATCAAATATCTTTATACAAAATAACGAAAAATGTAAAATTATTAAAAATAATAAAATTTAACGTTAAAATCATATTTAAGTTCAATCAGAATTAAATATTTATTAATTGCCAATTTTCTATTTTGTAATTAAAATTAAATTAAATAATTAATTGTTTAATTTCAGGGAGGATTTAAACGTTTATATCCTGGGAAAACTTTAAGTTTTGATTCTTACAAAGGATTCACTTTGCAAATCACTCCAAACGAATTTGAATTCATTGCCGGCAAATATGTGTGCAAAAGTGAAAGCGTCAGAACCGGGCGAATTTTATCTTTTCCGAGACCGAATTTTGCACCACCGCCGTTTTATCCTCACATGAACAATGTGAAGATTCGCAGACCAAATCCTCACGCGTTTAACAGACCCAATTTTCATTCAAAGTTCCCTTCGTTAATTCCACCATTTAAACATTTTCCTTCTCACAGTCACAATCGAATTCCCTTCATCAATCCGAATATTGAAGTTAAATTAACAAATAAGAATTCATCGGAGCCTATAATCCGCCCTTTGGGAATTGGCGGTTATCTTCCGGAGAATTCAAACAGTGGAGAAAATTTCAATTTCGAAGCACAGAAAATTCCCAGCAATCAAAATTTGGTTTATCAATCGATGAGTTGCATCTTGAAGAAATTGTGGAACGGATTTCGTGTGCCGTGTGAAGAACCCGATGAAGCTGTTAGAAGAAAACCAACACTTTTAATTATCGATTTATTTATTTCACCAGGTAAAATTATTTATTTAACGAACTTAAACGTGAAAATAATATTATGAAGTTAATTAAATGTAATAATCAATGAATTTAGTTAATTAAATGTATTTAAATGGTTAACTTTTTTAAATCCAGGAATTATTAAACCAGAAGAAAAAGTTTTATACACAACGACTCCTTTTACCGTTGAATGGGAATTTGATTCGTACGCTTATCATGTAATGCCAACACTTAAACACAATTTGCCAAAGGAGAATTTTGAACTTAAAGAAGAAACGGGATTATTTCGAGCTTCTTTAAAAGTGAAGGATTTGAAAGAGGGAGATAATGGAGTTATTTATTTAAATTATTTCAACGAAGCAACTAAAAAATCAAATCAGCATTCATGGACTTATTTTATTATAAGTAATGGCTAAAACTTAAAACAATTTAAATAATTTATTCATTCATCAGTATTATTTCCAATATAATTTCAATAGGGTTTAATCATTTATTTAACTTTTAGATGAAACAACCAATAATGCTTCTGGACTTAAAGAATTTAAAAATGGAAATGTAACGGAATTCGAATGCAGGAGCAAAAGTTCAAAAGCTCCAATTATTTCATTTACAGCACTTGACAATAACGGATGTATAAAATATGAAGAATTGGAAGAAGTAATTTAAAAATATTTATTTAAATATAACTTGTTTTTTAATAAATTAAAATTAAATTAAAAACTAATTGAAATTTTTAGTCGGTGGAAGTTGAGATGGAATACGAAATGGATTGTGGAATCGGCTGCAGTGTTTATAAAACTTATGAGCTTTATGGAAAAGTAAATTGTATTGGAGATGGAATTAATCAAGAAATTAAATTTCCTTCAAATAACTCAACATGTAAATATTAAAATATTTAAATAACATTATAATAGAAATAATTTCAAATTACGACTTAATTTTTATAATTAATAAACATTTAAAAAATTTAAATAACTTACAGGTACAGGCAGACCATATTTAATTGAACGTGGTCACCATTTTGATCTAACGCCCGTACTTGATCAAAACAAAACATTAAATTTGCCTTGCGTTTCAAATAACAAAAACGCAGAAATCAATTTATTCAGAAAAAGGAAAATAATTTATGAAAAATTGATGGTGAATAAAAGTGTTGAATATGATCCGAAACTAGGATTTGTTCTTAATACTAAAGAATTGGTTTCAATATACGATGCAACTTATGTTTGCACTAGCAGCGACGATTTGAAGGATGACACTGACACAGTGACATTTTATTTAAATAGTCCAGATGGTAAATTTTAATAATTACACTTAACTAAATTCAGTAAATAATTTTAAAATTTGAATGTTACAAAATTATTATTATTTTTTAGATCTTATTGGAAAATTCACTCCAAACAAAGAAGGTGTCGAAGGGTCAGTTCCCTTTGAGTTCAAATGGGAAACAAAAGAAGAACTTTCAATTGATGAGAATTTAATGAAATTGGGAAATTTGGAAAAACGAATTTCGATTAAATATCCATTTCTTAACATTGGAATCTTCACTTTAAACGAAATGCCTTCAATTAATGAAACAACCGAATCTTCAATTTTAATTAATTTGATAAATAATTCAACAAATAAAACTGTACATTCATGGAATTTCACGAATATCATTGGTAAATTTCAAAACACTTTTCAAAATAAAAAAATTCGTTTACTTATCTACATTTAGATATTAAAATTTATTTAGATATTTACATCGTTAAATTAATGTAATATTTATTAAGGTCAAAATGACATTTCCGAATTTCGCTCTTCGGTTCTCATTTCAACAACAAGAGAAGGAGAAGAAGAAGATTTTGAAAAATTGTCGATTGCGGAATTTGAAAAGGAAAAATATTTAACGTGCAGAGCTCAAACCAATACTAAACCAAAATTTGGACGTTATTATTGCAATAATATTAATTCATGTGAAATCATGCGAAATTGTTTTGAAAAAGTAAAAGTTTACTTTAATTTCTATACTTTAATTAATTATCATTTTTATAAATAATATATATAATTTACATAACTTTAATATTTTTGTCTTTAGCATTGTTATCCCCCAAAAGTATTTGAAGAATCTCAATGCCACGCTGGATGTCTCAAAATTAAAGTGACAAATTTCGAATCATTGTCAAATTCAAGAGATTTGTTAAAAATGTCATGTGTTGGGGATGGAGTTAATGAAACAACAACATTAATAATTCAAAATGGTTTGATTCCTTAACTTAAACATAAAATCATATTTATTAAATGTATTTTATGTTAATTACAGGAATTAATTAAAGCTACTTATTATCTTTAAAGCTTAAAATTAATTTAACTTTATATATTTTGAATTTAGAACCAATAATTTTGATGGGGAAATTAAAATTGGAAGCTGAATCTTTATATTTGCAAATCCCACGGGAACTCGAATGGGACGTTGGAGAAATTCTTGAATTTGAGATCTTTGCAAAGCAATATATTTATTCAGAAGGGATCAAATGGGGAATTGAAAGATCAAACGGAAATGTCAAAATTCACGATGGAGGTTTTTAATAATTAAAAAATTCAAATTTCAATTAATTTACGATAAAATATAATTTTATTTACTCATTATTAAAATTTTGAATATTAATATTTTAAGAATCAAATGGATTATTGAACTTTGGTCATATTCGGTCAAAATTTTCTCTTACAATTGATCATTCTGATATTCAGCGAGTTTGGTGTTTTATTCCATTACTCAATTCTTCTTCTGAATGGGTCAAAATTTCTCATCCTATTTTTGTGCGAGAAGTAAGAAAAATTAAGATTGATTACAATTAGTATAGTTTTAACTAACTACCATTAAATGTAAATTATGTTAGTTTAATCTATGATGGATATTCGTATTTAATATGCAATATTCGTATTAACCAAAATTATTTAAATTTTAAAATAGAGCAATTGTCAATTAAATTCTCGACCAACAATCCGAGTTTCCTATGCCATGGACTTGACATCTATTTTCCAAAATTACTCTTCAAATAGAATTGACAATGTTGATTACATTGTTTATCGAAAGAAAAATGAAGGAACGACTTTGAGAGATTTTGAACTTGTTGCTGAATCACCTTTGCCAATTGAATGGATTTTCACAGGACCACAAGTAATTAATAAAATATCTGATCGTTAAACCATATTAGTATCGTTAAGTTATCATGTAGGTACTAATATAATTATTTAGATATTGTAATTAAATAATGTGAATATAATTATTTAGATATTGTAATTAAATAATGTGAATATAATTATTTAGATGGCGTCTTCATTCACCGTGAATAACTATCGAATAACAAAAGACATGAACGATTCAAATGCAAATTGCTATAAAAGCACATTGACCAGAGTTGGGTTACAAGAACTAAATTCAAATGATACTGGGCTATATACTGCGAGTCCAAAGGAGCGGCAGGATTTATCAAATTCGTTTTTCCTATTTGTTCCAAGTAATCTAAAACAATAACTTATCTGTATATTTAAAATAAGATGTATTAGTAATTAAGTTAATTAACATTAATTATTAACGAACTTAACGATTTTTTGATTTTATTAGATGAAAGCGGACCATTTTTATTAAACTCGGGACGTAAAATAAATATAAATTACATTCCAAATGAAGATTTGGTTTTGCCATGTCATGTCAATGACCCAGAAGTTAAAGTTTATCTCCATAAATTTGATAATAATGATGTCATTATAGAAGATCTTGAAGAAGAGGAAGAACAAGTATTTTAAATATCTTGCACTTTTATTTTCAATTTAATTATCTTGTAATAATTATACGAATTTAAAGGTTAATGTTTATGTTATTACAATGGATAAAAATTGATTTATAGAAAAATTACACAAGCATACCAATTGATGGAAAGAACTTGACATTTGATCCGAGATTTGGCATAAGAATCAAACCGAGTTATATTCAATTGTTAGAATTTGAAAATTCCACTTTTATTTGTTCAACTACTAAAGATATTGGAAATGACACTGTTGAAATTATGATTCAAAACAATGGTATTGTTT
The DNA here is from genome assembly GCA_034687125.1 of Neelides folsomi. Lineage (NCBI taxonomy): Eukaryota > Metazoa > Arthropoda > Collembola > Neelipleona > Neelidae > Neelides > Neelides folsomi. The sequence goes on along the minus strand of JAQGBZ010000314.1, from coordinate 53,183 downwards.
AAAATAAAAATCAAAAAAATAAAGTTATTTGATTTCATTGATAGCATTTTTGGTTTAACAGATGAAATTTTAGATGTGTTTCCAAAATTCTTGAACAATTCTTCAAATTCAGAAGATGTTTTTGGTAAATAATTTTATATGCACATTATATGAATTTAATGTTTTATGTTTATCTAAATAACTATATTATTAATTGAAACCTTTATAGGAATTAAAACTAATCTTACATTTGACAACGAAACTCGTTTTTTTAAATGTCAAACAAATCAAACTTTCCCACCAAAATTGGTTTCATTGAACTGTCTCAATCCTTACGATTGCAAGTTTAAGTCAAAACAATTGAAAGAACCGGTAATTAAAACAAAGCCTTTATAAAGTTAGGACAAATAGGACAAGTATCTATGAAAATTAAATGCAATTATATTAACTTTCTTAAGCAATTTTACAAAAATGAATTGATTTTCCAGATCTTTTAAAATTATTTTCCATATTTTTTATGGAAAGGCAAAAAACAATTGAGTTCAATTCAAACATTTGTTAAGTAAAAGAACTATCTACGTTGTTTAAATTGACATTCTTATAGTAACTGCGCTATTCCTATTTATCCTAACTTTATAAATCCTATGTAGAGAACATTTTAAGTTTTATTAAATACGAAAATAAATAAATAATTTTCGTATTATTACTATGTAATTAATATTTTACATTAAGATGGATGTTTCCTATACACAAAAAACTGAACATTGCGATGAGGGCTGTTCCAGTTTAAAGCTTTCTCCCAATGAAGGAACAGGGATTGTAATTTGCTATGGAGATCAACTTGAACCAAAACAACTCGAATTTGTTAAAAAATCATCAAAAATCTGTAAGGAAATTTTTATTAGCATATTTCTAAAGTAATATAAAAATAAATAGCAATGAGATTCATGTTGTTTGATTGGGATGTTTTGTTAGTTACGGTCAATTCTTATAAAAATATTCAATAACAACTTCCAGGAAACAAACTCGGGTTCCAATATCCACATGTCTGGGTGTTTACGTGCAATTATACGGAATCATCGTTATTTCTTTTAGGGTTTATGAAAAAATTTATTATGTGGATTCTCTTACATTTAGTTAATTAGGGAGTGTTCTATTATTCCTTTCACAAAAGCAGATTGAACTGGCGTTTTTTCTGAAGGAATTTGCCGGGTAAATTAATTCTCTGCTGGAGACGTTAATAAAGATAGTGAAAGTGGATAGATTCTACTGTTGTTATGTGCCATGATATCAGAAGAATGGAATAATAAATACAGGGTGGACCATATCTTGAGGAGTATTTTTAATCGAATATAACTTTAAGATGCTTAATGATAAAAAAACTATTAAGATGACCAATAGATGGGCAATGCATTACTTAATATATACGCAAACTATTAGCTGATATGGCCAAACCCAAAATAAACGACAGCTACTTTTCTTTGAGAAAGTCTTCCCTGTTTTCACTTTCACAATTTTCATTTATCTCAAATGGATAAACGACGACGTTTGAGTAAGGAGGAAAGGGTTTTCTTGATAGAAGAATTTTCCAAAGTTAATACCGCTCAAGAAGTTATTAGGCGTTGGCCATTTAACACGTTCCCTCCAAGTTGTAACACTGTTAGAAGGTTAATAGTGAAATTTTAAGACACAGGAAGTGTTTTAGACAAAAAGATGACGGGCAGGCCTAGAACAGTTCGCATAGAAGAAAATCTTCAAAGGATCAGAGTTCGACTCGAAGACCAACCATTGGAGCCAATATCCACAAGAAGGCTTTCTTCTGAACTCGACATTACTAAAACTGCACTACTCAGGATGTTGAAAGATTTGGACTTCCGACCATACCACGCCACATACGTCCAGCAATTAAAAGAAGGTGATCACCAGAAAAGGGTGGAATTTTTGGAGAGATTCTTGACGATGCTGGATCAAAATCGCTTCCAACTCAAAAACATCATCTGGAGCGACGAAGCAAGCTTCTGCTTAAGCGGGACAGCGAACCGGCACAACGAAGTGAGGCTTCTCGATGTGCACCCGCCTTTGACAGAAGGGTCAAAGACTGCATGAATGAAAAATTTGGAGAGAATTGGATTGGACGCGATGGACCCCTAGCATGGCCTGCTCGTTCCCTCGATTTGACCCCTCTCGATTTCTTCCTCTGGGGTTATGTCAAAAACATCGTGTACTTTAAAAACTTGTCTTCGATTGATCAATTGAAAGAGGCTGTTACACAAGCATTTGTGGAAATCCCCGTTGCTATCTGTAAAAAAGCATGCGAGGCTGTAGAAGGTCGTTTGCATAGATGCATTGAAGTCAATGGGGCACAATTGTCTAATTGAAGTTTAATTTTATACTACATGATATATAAGGTATATACAATATGATTTTAAAGAAATTTGGTTTGTGAATAAAAAAATTATTCCGGATTAAAAATACTCCTCAAGATATGGTCCACCCTGTACAATTTATAAATCAAAATTGGTTGTATAGCTCGGAATTAAGAATGAAATGAGAAACTTTTCCTTTTATACCTTATTTATTGGGGTCATAACCTCATAACAGATGGTCTTTTGACCTCTGTTAACTTCATTTGAAGACATTGGACATTCCTAATCAAATTTTAATGCTAAAATACTAAGTGCGAGCCCAAACCAAGATTATTTTTCCATATTATTTGTGCACATGCTGTACTTAAGGTTAAGGGTTATAATTTTTATGTATTGAGTATAGATTTTTGAATAGCGTTTATTATTATAACATTTATTTCATAATACATAATATGTTAATTTTAATTTATAGTTGTAATTAAATATTTCAGTTGTAAATGGAACAGAAGATTACGAAAGTTTGATGAACAAAGTTCAAATTGAAGTGAATCGTTATGAAGGCGGAAATCGAAATTTTTCAATTGATGATCAAATTAAGTTTGAATGCTCCGCGCAAAGATTTTCTTCTTCTAAAGGGATAAAGTGGGGAATTGAATATTCAAACAACACAATTTCAATGTCAAGTAAGTAGAATATTAAGTAAATAAAAATGTTTAATTGCAATGATAACATTACAAAATTAATTACCGTTACTATTATTAATTACATTGTATATAAAAAAACCTACAGGAGAGAAAGCTGTCGAAGATTACAAAGGGACTGAAATTCTGAGCAAAATAAAAATTGTTTTGAACTCAAAAGAAATTTCAAAAATCTTTTGTTTTGTTCCAACTTTTGATCCGCTCAATTGGAGAAATGCAAGCGAATCATTAATTATCAATTAATTGTTTATTTTGTTGATTAGGACTTTATTTATTATCTTAAATATCTCAATTGTGTTTTGAGTGTATTATTATTATTTATGGATTAAATAGTTATATAAACCATTGTTAAATCTCTGCTAATATTATTTTGTATACATACACGAACTTTTTGATTACATTTTACAGGTAACTCGTAAAGAGAGTAAAAATTAAAGAAACAATTGTATCGGATTTTAGTATTGTTGTGTTTGATAATATATTGAAAGCAAGTCCAATTTGTTTGTGTAAAGAGTACTTTGGAAATAAATATAAAAATTAAAAAGTACTTATAAATCAATGATTAACATTAACATGTTATTTCTGTTATAAGATAAAATTTTATGTGATTTGTGACATTGAGATTAAAATGTACTTAAAAACGTGTAAACTTAAATTGCCCTAATCTCATGAACTTATAAATCAATGCCAACATGAACAGTTTTCAACAATTTTATCTTTTTGTTTCATGATTTTCAAGTGCTTACAAAAATTATTTAAATCCCTTCAACTAAATATACGCACAAACATTTTAACATTTTAATTTTAACTACTAAAAACTTTTCTCTTTTATGCTAAAATTAACTAAAGGTTAAATGATTAATTTTTAATCTTATAATCATACAAATGTTAAATCTGTATAAATATGATTAAACATGACATTTATCTATAACATTACAATTTATCTATACTTAATACTTCCATAGGACTTTAAATATTTTAATAATGAGTGAATCATAAATTCGTAAATCATTAAATTCGTCATAAGCGAACATTCCAATTGTTTATCAATTTTAAATCCCTGACTGACATTCCTTTACAACAACAAGATAGAAGAGAGGAATGAAATAATAATAGCAAAAGAGCCGGCGATAGTTGAAACAGAATCTGGAACACAAGTGGAGATTCCTAATAAATTTGCTCTACAGGAATGATCTCCGATACAACTCATGTTCCTTATTAAACCTATCTGGTTATAATCTGACAAAATTCCACAAAATCCTCCTCGTACACTTTTACATTCCCCTGAGCCGCCGTCGAATATTTGTTGATCTCCATATTCGCATTGGCATTGGTTATCAATACATTTGAGGAATTTCTCCTCATTGCAAGGATTCGTCACTTGAGCTGTAACATTGCAATCTTGATAATGAGTCAATTTACATCTCCGAGTCGAAGTCACCGAATATCCATCGTCGCAAATACAATTTCCCAAATCATTGCAATATGAATTCTCCACACATTGCGTATTATTCGTTCCGCATCTTCCTGCGACTAAAGAAATGCAGCGAGCTAAAGGTTGCGAGTATACTTGACCTTGTGGACATGCGCAGCTTCCATCAATGCATTCCAGCCCCACGTGGTGGTTACATGTTTCAACTTCTGTGCAAACACTAGAAAATGTCCGACGCCATTGACAAACGCTCCCGACCAATTCAGTATTGGGAATACATTCGCAAACATCGTCTATGCATTGGGAATTTCCTGCGCATTCTTGATTATCTCTGCATGCTGTCTTCGGCGCAGCTGCGCATGTATGGACCATATCTACAATGTCGATTTGATAGGGGGCGCCGCAATCGCACTTCCCAAACGGTTCATTTGTTTCTCTTTTGCAATATGCGAATTTTGAAAATGTGCAATCTCGATCATCCAAACAATTATTGTTCCAATTTCCCTGCCACAAAGGTATCCGTTCGCAGGTTTTAGCCGAAGTTTCAATTGCTCTTAAGTCATTTGAGCATTTGCAACTCGATTGCCGATCACAAATGGCATTTGTAACGCAATCAACGGTTGCAGAACAAGTTTGGTCAACAAGATGTTTGCAAACTCCATTTTGAACAATTTTTCCAGTTTCACATTGGCAAATATTATTAGTACCACAAGACAATTTATATCCACAGCGTGGATTATGGTCCGAGGATCGGCATTGTGTTCCAAGTCCCGGCAAACAAATATCAATCCCTCTCATTACATTAAATTCATAACCATCTATGCATTTGCATAATCTTCCAGCGCAAATTCCATTTTCGAAGCAATCGTTGTCTTTTGTGCAGGCTTGATTCAAACCAATACACCTATTTCTTACTGCTGACCAAATTGTGTTAGCTTTGCATTCGCAATTCCTCGTTGTTTGAGCTTTGCATTCAAGTCCAAGATCGTGATTGCATTGGTAGGTAACGTCTGGTTGCAATTCTCTGCATATTTGTGTGTGAGACAATCGGCATTCAGGACCCGCTAAAAGGCCAGAAGCCGTAGAGTGGGAAATTTCAAATCTTGTCTGACATGTGCACTTTCCGCCTATGCAAACTGAATTTTCAGTGCAGCCAAGTGTTGGGGCACATTCGCCGTTGGCAAAGGCGACGCAGTTTGATCCAACTTGTTTGAGTGTATATTTGCAGCCGCAAATTCCATCGGTTGTTGGAGTTCCGCCGAAGCACATTAAAGTTAAAGGTGAATTGCAATCGCTGTCATCACGGCAGGAAGCGCCGATGGCTTTAATCGTCTCATTTGTTTGTCCAAATGAAGATCCAATCAGAATTACAAGGAAGAAGAAAACGTTCAGTGCCTTAAATATTTAAAATAATCTATAAGTATGATTTTATTCTTTTAAATTATCCCTTAATAAAAGAAAACAACATTAACTAAGTAATTTGTTAATGTAAGAGTACAGTAATTATTAATTAATTATTATTAAATTAAATCTTACCATTTTGGCCTAAAATGTACACAATTTTGTTCAAATATACAAAGAAATTTTTTTAATGATTGGGGTGAATTTAGCAATGAGAATGAGACATGTCAGAGATATTTCAAATCCCTTTATAAAGCCAGAAATCCAGGTGATAATAAGTTTTAATCACTTTCATGGCGGATTCATCCTTTCCCAATGTTAGTGATAGGAAAAAATCCATAAATTACTCATTCGAAATATATTTGGTAATTATCTATCACTGTAAAATTACTTAATTTCATAGCAATAATTTGGGAAAAGTATCAAAAATGTCATTGCTAAATAAGTTTAGTTGACATTCAAATTATAGATAATAAATTAATAATTATTATATGGATATCGAAAATTAAACCTCAATTCCAAATATCGTATACATAACATATGTATTTATATGATACTAATATTAACAATGAGTGTATGCATGCATTATTTTACTTGTTTTATACGTATATAATACGTTATACGTTATCGTATATTAACTTAGCAATTCAATCTTTATATCAATCCTTAAGCAAACAATTTTTATCAAATGGAAAAGTAAATCATTTTATCTTCACTACGATTTTTACTTCGAATGATGGAAATTGAAAATTATTTATATGTAATATTTATGTAATGTTTAATGTTAACTTAAAAGAATCGTTCGATGAAAAAACATTAAAATGGTTTTATTACTTAAATTGCTCTGTATCCATTTAATCATGTATATAAATTATGGTTAATTAATCTTTATTCTTTGGTTTTTCAAAAGTATTACTGTTAGCGATTTATCATTGAATGTTTAAATACATTATATAGAAGTTTCTTTTAAATGATTTGTGATTTTATGAAATTGACTTAAACGAATGATAAATATTAAATTATTTGTATATATATACTGAGCCATAAGTATATATAATTATATTAATACTGATTCTTATATGTAATTTACATTTGCCTCATTTATTGTTGTTATTGATAATAAAAATCTTGATAGTAGGGCTCTTCTTCTTCATTGACTTGATAATCTGCAGCTTGGTTGTCTTTTTCATTTTTTCTATCACCGAATTGAGTTTTGAATTCATTTTCTTCTTTTGAGATGTTCACCGAGTTGGGTTGAACCTTAGGGTAAATGATTCCAGGTTCTGTGTTTTTTCTGTTGATGTCATTCTCAATGGAAGTTTCATTTTTGCTATCACTATAACGAGAAAAAATTAATAGCATTTATACTTTAGATTAAAATAAGATTGAAATTAGATTAATTAATAAACAACTACATATTTATAATTTGCTTACTCGTAAAAGCCATAATCGTAATTATTTTCCATAGGAAATATTAATGAATCTCCATTAGTAGTTGCAATAAAAATACACCAACATATGGAACAAATTAAAACAGCTATTGATTTTGCTATATTCATTGTTATGTGAATGATTAATGTAAATGATTAAATAAAATTGAAATTTATGTATGTAAAATCTTTGTAGTTTTTTCTTACAAAACTTAAAATTTCTTTAACAATCACAATGAGATTAAAAAATTCTTTATCTTGCTTTTATATAAATTTTACATTCAATTGATCAAGTATCTATCTGAACGCAAGTAAGAATTATCTGTAAAAAGAACAAGTTTTTCGGCTATGATTCAATGAATTATCAAAAATTGTAAGAAAAAATTAATAAAGTAAGTACGTAGATAAGTTGATATTAGTATTATAGGCATTTCTATGAAATGAAATTTACTAAATGATTCATTCGATCATTTCCCACGATGAAATTTAAAGTAATAAGAAATGAATTGACGTAATAAAAACTAAATACTCACTGTACAGGGTGGGCCATAAGTATCTTTCTTATTTTATACAATTGTTTATTTAAAAAGGAAAGATATGTATATTACTATCGGGAGAGACAAATGAAACGCAAGTCTGCATTTTGGACCGAAAAACCATGAATGCCTTCCTGCTTGGTCTTTAACCAATTTTCGTCTCCTCATCCTCTTTCAAACTTTGGACCAAATAGAGTCATTTTAAAACCAATTTAAATAAAACTTATTTTATTTACTAATTAGTAGTTAAATGAGTTAGTGTCAATGTAAACTTAAAGATTGTAGCCAATGTTTGGCTGGGAGAGCTTGTAAACCACTAGCTCCAATTGTAAATCCAGGTCAGGATCCAATTCAGAATGACGTTGCTCATTGTATGTACGTCTGATGGGAGGAAATTTCCAAGTAGATGCGAATTAAACTGCAATAAACTTTGCACCCCAAGTAAGTATATATTATATGATTTATTATAATACATATGAATTAATTATTAATGATCCAGTTCATTCCTCAATGATAATTGTTAGACTTGCGAGTAACCGGTTGTGGAGATTTGACTCTTGTACCAGCTGCTTTAACTTCTTGCACTTTGCCTGTATTAATCTATCTAATTTGTAATGGTTATTGTTTCAGAACTTCTTGAATTTAAATGTTTTATATATTATATATAATTATAGCAAATAAATTAAAATGAATTAAAAAATTAAAATTACAGATGTAAAACTTTTGAAGTTTTTTTTATTTACATTTGAATAGTGTAATGGTTAACCAATTAGTCAATAACTCAATAAGTATATATGTTATGTCCTATATGTTAAGTTTAACTTTTCAAATAACTTTTAACTTATTATTAATAATCATTCATATTCAATATCCAGTCAAATGGTCAAATCTATTGAATTTGAATACCAAGAAAATTGATGTTTGAACAGATGTTTAATTTTAACGTTGCTTCATACAACTTTATAATTATACTTAATCGGTACTACAAAAGGTTAAGTGTGTTTTCTAAGATTTGTTTAGTTTACAAATAATTTAACCACCATTTGTGTAAATATCCAAACACTGTTAAATATCCCCACACCATAAATTAAAAGTTGTAATTATTTATTTTTTATTAAAATAGTTGAAATAATTTTAATACCATTTGATTAGATAAATTTCATCAATATGAAATATTTAATTTGTTTAAGTATAGCTTTCCTATTGGCTCAATTGGTAATAAAATTTCATTCCGCATTTACTCTAATTGTTAATGAAAATACCAATTAAAGATATTAAAATTACTATAATTCTATAATACATAAATGCAATCTGTATTTTAATTTTTATATAGATTGAGATCCATGGACAAAAGCCAAAAAAATATGGTAATTAAATATTCACCTGATTCAAGTAAAAATAATGTTCATTTTAATTTAATCTTTTTTACTTTTTAGAAGCTCTTGATTGTTGCCAATGCGACGCTTGGATGGGAGATATTTGCAGACCACGTGCACCAGCATATGATCCTACTTATCCTGGTATGATTATTCAACATGATTTGGCTCATTGTGATACAACTGGAAAACTCTATATTGGAAGATGTGCATTCAATTGCCACAAAATGTGCAATCCAAGTAATTGAAATTATTTTATGGTCATCACTTATAAAAAATTGGATTCAATTTATAATGTCTGTTGTAATCAACTCTCTTGACATGTACTCTTAATTCCTAATTAATCTTAAACAGAGCTAAACATTACTCTGGCATCCTGTGGTGCTGTACTATTGGGTGATGCCGCGCTTTTAAGATGTTCTGTTCCCGCATCTGGAGATGTGTGCTACCAATTCGGATAATTTATTTTCATTTAACTCATATTTAATTTAATTGAAAATTAAACAAAATAAAAATAAAATTGACTAGGAATATTTATTTCATATATTAGCATATAACTTGCAAGCATTAGCATTCAATTATACTATATAGATTATATAGTAACGTAATTTCATATAAATTTAAAGAATTTAAACTTATAAAGTTATAATGTTAGTTAAATTGATTTTTTAAGTAAAGTTCAATTAAAATCAAAACACGCCAACGGCAACGGCCAAAATAAACCGAGTTAATTTGAACTGAAAAGCTCAAAATGAAATGAAAATTGCATGTTGAATTTTTGAATGGCATTTGTAATTGTATTAACTATTTTGCATGCACGTAATGAAAATTAATTCTATTAGTTGACTTAATATGCTATGGAAATGATTCATCAAATTATATAATCTTTATCATGATTGAACATACTTATATAAAAGAGAATAATTTGAATGCAGACAACTCTTGCCACTTAAACCATTTTAAAAATGGGTAGGAAAAGGGTGTGTTGTGGAATTCGTCCAAAAACAGGATCTGCCATTATTGGAATATACGAACTTGTAAGTTTAATTATTTCTATAAAAATTATATAAAATCAAATAAAAAACTATTGTTACTTTAAATTTTAGATTTGTGCTATGATCGGTTTGTCAACATGCGTTTATGCCATAGCTCAAATACACCATCTCAAAATAAATGGCAAACTCAATGAAGTTTTTCCAAAATTCCAAAATCAAATTTCTAATAGTTCATTCAATAAAATATTCTTAAATGAAACTAACTTTGAAATTTCATCGTCTTATTTTCAAATTGATGAATCAAGTCAATAAAGCATTTTAATTATATATTAATTATTATTATTATTAATTATTTTTAAAAGTTAATTATATTATTTATTTAATTTAATAGTTTAATCTTATGATTTTTAACAGAAATAATGCTCAGCATTATAATTTCAACTTCTGCCTGTATATTTGCTTTTGCTCTCGCTGTATCTCTTTTACATGGAATCAATGCCGTAATTTACTTAAATTAAGAAATGAAAATATTAAGGAATGTTTTGATAAATTTACATCAATTAAAGAAAAATATCATTTATAATTAATTTTTTATGAATTTAGGAAAAACCAATTTTCGTCACAATTTGGATTATTATTAAATCCATTGAAGGATTTTTAAGCGTCGTTGCAATTTTCTTGGTTGTGATTTTGGTCAAAGTGACTCCTTTGATTTTGCTTCCTTCGTTTCCGCTCTTTTTAGTTTCTTTTTATTGTATTTATGTTGTTCATTTATTCAAGATGGAACTCAAAGACGGAGATTGTCACAAATATAAACATGAATTGTCTTCTAATTAATAAAAATGATTAATTTGTATTCAAATTCCACATTGCACTTATTTTTGCTAAAATATTAATTGCTATAATAGTATCGTAATTTAAATTATAATATAGCGATAAGCATATGCCATGTACTGTCATATACATTTATTGTTTAGCATATATGTATATAGAGTATTGAGTATATTAAAATATTAAGCCCGGTTTATGTGTATAAAGCTTATGTGTAAAACTAATCATGTTAAATGTCTTTCCATTTAATAATGTTAATGAATCCATTGATATAAATTGTATAAACAGGATATGAACATAATTTATTCCATGTCAATTGGTCTTTGAATAATTAATGAGTCCAAGCAGAATGAACGAATCCAAATACATGTAAATGCATATGAATGATCAATCATAAAGATGACGCAGTAAATTGAACTGATTGAGACCAATTGATTGTCCTTGGAATGAGGACGTCAATTTCAATTTATTATGTACATACAAAAGTTATAACTTTTATTTACAACTAACAACTAATGGTGAATTTACAAAAGTCACAACAATTTATTCACACGCAATCTTTTATGATTATTATCTCCGTGACTTTTCAGAAAAACAACAAAACTTTTGGTAAATTTCACTTATTACATTAATCCAATATCGTGTATATTTTTATTATTTTCACAAAATACAAATTTTTATTTTTTATAAAGACATGTACATAAATATATTTCTATTAGAAAAATATAATTAAAATAAAATTATTAAAAATTATCTACTTACAATTAATATAATTTGCTAATATTTTGGAATAGGAAATGAGCAAAAATGAAGAAGAATTATTTGTGCCAAGTAAATGGGAAGAAGTAAATTCCGAATGGATTTCAAGTGTATTAAATCTCCAAATTATTGAATCTTCATTTAAAGCAATTCCAAATGCCCAAAAAGACAACGGCTACTGTAGCAATTTAATTCGAATTTCCTTCACAACCCAAGGAAATGAAAAATTTGAAATTGTTGTCAAATTGCTTCCATATGGCTCAAAAGATGAAGAAATTTCTCGAGCTTTGGTCACATCACTCAAAATGGACAAAACGGAAATTAAATTCTACAAAGAATTCCTTCCCTTGCTTCTAGAACAACTTCCATCACTTGGGAAATATTTTTGCAAATTTTATTATTCAGCCATTCAATCCAACTCCAATTTGCCATACGCTTCCGTGTTAATTTTAGAAGATCAAACACCGAATGGTTTCATTGTCAAAGATTTCTCTTCACATTTTTCACCAATTGAGTTGAACTCAACTTTGAAATTCCTTTCCGAATTCCACATGGCTTCTTTGAGCTTAGAGGGAAGTTTGAATTCAAAATTGACCGATGAATTTTCCTTCTTTACTAATTGGTATATTCCAGCAGAGAAGAAATCCAAATTGCATGAATGGTTCGATCAAGGATTTGTCGATCTGCGCAAATTGCTCACATCGGAAAACGGAGAGGAAATTGAAGATTTCAAGGGAAGGAAATTTGAAAATTATTTTCGCGGGAAAGAAAATGTGAAAAATGAAATTTTGAATAAAATTGGAAAATTCGATAAATTCTCCACTTTGGATATTTTCAATCATATTTTAAATTCCGGGCTTCAATTTCCTACGGCAATTCATGGAGATTTGTGGGGAAATAATATTTTAGTCAATCCGGATTTGAACGTGATCAAAGTTATCGATTTCCAATTTTTCGGATATATCGACCCAATTATTGAACTTATCATTGTTTTAACGACAATAATGAAAGCTGAAGAAATCAACTTGGAGAATTTGAGAATTCACGTAAAAACTTATTACGAGTTTTGTGTTGACTTGGAAAAATCCAACAATTTGAATCTTAAAAACAAACTGAGAACTAGGGAAGAGTTTTTAACATATTTAGAAACTTATGGATTTTCCCTATGTGTGAGTTGGTTCATTCTTGCCACTTGGGTTCTCACAAGCAAAGAAAAATACATCGAAAAATTTTGTCGGGTAATTGAGTTTTTAATTTGTGAAACAAATTGCATTGAATTCATAATCAACCAATTAAATCTCGAAAAAAATAACGTCAATTAAAATGTTACAAAATACTATTAAAGATTAAATACGATTAACATTATTAATTGCATCAATATTATTTTATAATGTTAATTTTATTATTATTAAATTATTAAATAAACTATTAAGTTTATACAATTAATTTAATTAATATTATATTTATTTTTAACCAAAATAACTTTGATAATAAAAACATTGTAAAAGGGATAATAATTGTCGTATTCAAATAACTTTGTTTGTGTTTTTTATTTAATTGTTGTCCGAATTATAAAATAAACATCGTGGGTTTTATAAAATCCAAGTTTTGTATGAAGGACGTTTGAGGGTTCATTTGAAATTGCGACTGCTGACGTTGGATAAAAACCATTAAGGCCAAGTTGTTTCATTAAAGATTTACAAACAAGTTTTCCGAATCCTTTTTTCCTATAATGAATTCTTGTAAAGAGAAGTCCGATCATTCCATTGTTGGCTAAAATCACTCCGCTCACAGGATCATTTCCATTCTCATAAAGTCCCACAGATTCATTGTTGATCACAAGAGTTTCAAAAAATTCTAAAGTTCCTTCCCTGGAAAATGCCCAATTGCCTGAGAGAAACGTTGGACCAGTTCCAATTTCGAGTTTTTTCAATTCAAAACTTCCCTCGTCAAATTTGCTAACAAAAATCAATAAGAACTTAATTAACGTAACAATTAACATTTAAATAATATAAAGAATTTATATTATAATAATAATCATACTATAATGATATATGATATTAATGTAATATTTTAATTACTCAATTTCTATTTCACTCGCTTCTTTAATCCCCATTTGGTAAAAATTGCATTTGTGAACTTCGACAGCTTGCCGTTTCTTTTTAATGATTTCAACAATGATTTGAAAAACTTCTGAATCCAATGCAGCAAATGAATAAGATCCCCAATTGATTCCGTCAAATCTTAATAAAGCTGATTTGAATTCTTCAATATTTGATAAATTTCCTGGTGCTGAAATGTTCACGTCTTGGCCATAGTCCTTTTAAAAAATATTAGATTCTAACTTTCTAACACATTAAATTATTTATCTAAAAATGTAATTTTTTGTAATTTTAATTTTTCATACTAACAAAGTAAGCGTAGAATCATGTAAATAATATACTGATAGCATAAGATAATAAAAATATTATAATATAATATATGTATATAAAGGTAAGCTAAGTACCTTTCTTTCAAATACTGTTAAGATCCATGAATCCTTATTGATTTCATTTCCAAGTGAAAATATTTTCAAAGCATTGGGAAATCTTGGTTGAAATTTAACAATGTTGTAAATCTGTAAAAATGTAAAATTCTAATATTAAATCAACTTAAACAGGTAAAATACAAAACAATTTTGTTTTAATCTTGAAAACATTCTTACATGTGTTGATAATGGAATTCTGTTTCTTAGCATTTCGAGCAATTCGGAATCTTGGTCATTTTTAAATTCAATCTCAACGAATTGATCCATATTGAAGATTGAAATTTAACAACGATTTTATCAAATTAGGAGTTCTAATGTTATTTATAAAGTAAAATTATAAATTCTGAAAGATTCACTAAAGTTATCCCAAGCGTGAGTAAACTAAACATTTAAAATGAAATTGGATTGTTTGATTTTTATGATTTGTATATGATTAATATGTAAGTATATGGTATATATGAGAGTCAATGCGGAATAAGTACAACTTGAATCTTATCTAAAATTGCGCAATATATCCAGTTTTATTGCCGTCCTTCAAAGCCTTCAAAATTATTTCTATCCCCTATACAATTTACATTTTACGATATAAATATTAATTATAAATTCATGTCATGTATGATTTATCGATAATTAATATTTAATATCTTACCTTCAATTTATGATTTTTTTAAACCAAGTACACACTTGAAGTCAAAATAAAATCAATTTAAGTATATTTACCAAATCATTATCAAATTATTTAAATGTCAATATTAAATTAATTGTATTATCCCAAATCATATAGAGATAATTTATGTAAGAAAACTCGTCAAATTTTGTGAAATTACCAATTTGATAATGAAATGGTTTTAATGCTTTCAACTCAAACAGAATTTGCTCATTATTTTTAAATTTATTTTCCCAATGGCTCATAAACATTTTCGAGCTCAATTCCAAACTTCCCAATTTTTTGAGCCAAAATCTAAACCAAAATACAAACAGATAAATGGACAAAATCGGATAAAACAAATAAGTAGGAAAATTCATTTTCCCTATAAAGACTATTGTCCCATAGTTGGCCAAAACACTAATGAACATCCCTGAAGAGACAATTACTGCAATTGGCCATTTGATAATGTGAATTAAAACAAGTTGGGAAAAATGTTGAAGAATTTTGTAAATCCGAATGGCAATGTTTATATCTTTAATGTTATCAAATTTATTTGATATTAAAATGTTTAGCCAACAAGTTGTAAATTCATAATTAAGAATGCCAAGAACCATGATGAAGTTAAATATGGAATAAATTATCCTTAAAAATCCGATGTAACCAAATAGAAGAAGAAAATCCATTCCGGGTAAATTCGGGTCAATAATTAAACCAACGGCTCTTTGGGTGTAACGACGATAAATATCGTAATCTTCGAAATAAAGAAAGCCAATGGCAATTGAATGAATTGCCGCCTGAAATCGAATTACTAAAATGGATACATTAAATAAATTGAATCTGCGCGCGTTATTTAGTTCCTGTTCTTCTTCTGATAGAAATAATTCTGGGATAGAAAAATAATTGTTAATTTAATTATTAATTTAATAATTTAAATGTGTTTTAGTGTAATTACTTACTTTGGAATTTCTGGTCAGCTTTTAAAATTTGATTTAAATAAAACATGATATCTTTTTGTTTAACGTAGATCATAATTGACATTAATAATCCCGCTACACAAGTCCAAATGGACATCATGTAAATTACCAATTGGTTAAATTGAAACTCAAACAATTCATATTTTACGTCACAATAAAAGTTGATCAATACGAAAATAACAATTGAAGGGGAAACTATATTTGTTACGTAAAAGTAACAGTAGTTTCTTAATTTATTTTTAGAGTCGTGAATTGTAAAATAACATTCCTTTTTATTACTTACTTTAATGTTAAATGGGACGAAGAGAAGAAGAATGATTTGAAATAATGAGACTTTTAAGAGTTTGCGAGAATATTTATTTAACATTTTAACCGACTTAATTAATATTTTGTACTTATATTAATATTCTGTACTATATTGCTAAAATTCCCTTCAAATTAAAAGTTTATGGCATTTATCTGAAAAATGTTAGAATGGAACTTTTAAATCAAAGTCAAGAATTTTTATGAAATTTACATTCAATTATCGAAATTAATCAAAATGATTAGTTTAAGAATTTAATCAAATTCTCATGAATAATTAAAATATTAAAAATTTTTCAGCTAAAATTTTTGTAAACCCAACTAATCTAGGTATATATAATAATTGATTATTGTAATAATGTAACAAGGCTATATAATGGACTATGGAAAGTTGAGCATTCATATAACATATAAGAATGTACATAAGTATAATACTTAACAATTACCTAATTAGAGTAACATGTTATTACATTTGTAGTTAGATATCTCCTTACATTTAAATTTATATAAATGTTATGTATATGTTATTAGCAAAACCATTTTACGATTAAAAATCAAATTTTCATAATTTCAATTAAGCATTATTGTTTTCAAGTTGATATTAATCGAAGCTTTAATTAAATTCATTTCCTTCATCATAGGACACATTTTATGCAATATATTTAAGTGGATTGAATGAGATTGATTTATGTAGGTTAAGAACATTAATGATCTGCGATTAGAATGTTTTAAACATTTATATTTATTTTCTTATGCAATGCTGCACCCAATAAATCCATCTCTTAATCCAACCAATTCCAACTTCAAACTTATCATCTATAAATTTACAATTATCAAATGATCATGCACAATTTTCTTTATACTAATACATTTTGCATTTATTATAATTAATTAAAAATAAAGTTATAGAAGGTCTTATAAGTAAATGGTAAATCTTTACTGCATATTATAAAATCAATATATATGTATAGTATATATAATATTAGGATTATATGTAATATTAAGATTAAAATAATTTAAGATTAATTTATATTGAGATGGATAGGTTAGGTTAGATTATTTTTTTAAGATTTGGAGAAGGTTTTGCGGAGCTTACTGGTAAGTTGGCAAGAGTCCTCATTTGAAAATACATTTTTCCATTCTATCTCTGAGTGAGTGTTCATAAATCTTGAACCCGTCGAGAGTCATTATGAGAAGAGTGTGAAAATGGTTGTAGGTGTAATGCGATCCAAACATTTCACTTGGATACAAATCTTGGACCCACGCCGTGGAATGTAAATTCATTTAAATAGAATCAAATCCAATATTACTTAAATATACATTTACCATCCAGCTCTCCTTTTATCGTTATTTACGTATTCACTTACAAGCAATATGCAAATGTCACAATATAAAATTATGATGTTTTTACTTTCATTATATAAAAACTCTATCTTGTATAAATACGTTCATGTTTAATATATGTAAATATACCATAATTACTTTACAAAGCCATACAAACATAAAATATACATTGATATATAAATAAAATACATATACGCTGATTATGCAACAAAGGCTTACATTATGTTGATAAGCTTGTGATGGTAATTCCTATATCCATAGTTACTGAATGTTTAGAGTTAGAAATAGGAAATTGATATGGTTGTGATGGGAACGTATTAAATTTAAATGCGTAAAGACGGAGGGAGATTTGGGGGTTTCAATCGAGGGCATGTTGGGGTATTTATGAGGATGCACGGAAGGAATTTAATTGACCAGCCAAAATAATCTTAACCTATAAACTTATTTAAAAACAATTCAAACTTGATATAAAATTACCATTAAACCTTACAGTTATTTAATAATACAATTATTTAATATAATACCTTAATGTCTATTAAACAAAAAACTGATATAATCTACATAGGTATACTATATTACTTAAATGATTGTTCACGTATTTGATATATTTTGATAAAAATACATTTAAGAAGATTCTTTTTGTGTAAATATTGACGTCATAATTCATCCGCTCCCTCAATAAACTCAATGCATACATTTACACGTATAATAACGGTGTTCGTTTAAAAGAGTCATAAATTCTCATTTCTCTTTGCTAAAATAAACTAAGTGGAAGGGCGAAGACACGAGGAAAAACATTCATTAAAGTTAATGCACTTGCCACTCCTACCCACTTCAATGTTAAAAAAGTGAATAGATTACTTTTTTTATTTTCCCATCTCCCGACATTCATTTCCAAGTTGGATACAAAATGAGTAGCAGGAGATAATTCGTTTAAAAACAATATTTATATTTATTCAGTTATTTATTATGGTGCCAAAACAATATTATTTAAAAAACTACCATAATATTATATTTACATTATATTTATTTCGTTAATTTAATAACTTTAATTGGCGTTAATTAAAATTCAAATAAAGTGGAATTATAAAAAGTGAAACAATTAAAAAGTGAATTTACTAAAAAGAGAAATATTTAATGAGAGGAACATAAGAGAAATATTTTTTTATTAAAATGTAAATTTAAAAGAATAAAAATGACTTTAGGGAAAATAAATTATTTTATTGTTTTTTTATTTCATTTTATGTGTTGTTCAAAGGGACAGTTTAGCAGTTTCAGTAGCAGTAATTACAATTGGCAATGGCACAGAAGGAATTTTCAACTTCAGGATTTTGACGAGCGACGAACTGCCATTTGTGAATGTGGAGTTGCCAACATTGATGGAGATTTTAATTATTACAGAGCGACCCATCCGCATTTGAACGGAGTGTTTAGGTTAAACAAATGGGGGAAAATTGTTGATGGACATTTTACACAAAATCACGTGTGGCCATGGATGGGGGCAATTGTTAATGTAAATCACATACACAATAATTATGCTGCAATTATAATTAGTATAAACAATATAAAGAAAATAAAGATATTATGTATTTATTATTTTTAAGGTGAGCGGATATTTTCCTGAAGCCTATTGCGGTTCAAGTCTCATTAACGATCGTTATTTACTAACGTGATAATTTATTTAAATAAAAAATAATCTTTTTATTAGATTTAATTAATCAAATAAATTTTTCTTATACTTCTGCAGTCTGATATACTGATATATTTTTTATTTATTTATATAGAGCTGCTCATTGTGTTCCCATGATGCTCAAAACAGGGTTGAGGAATTTCCGAGTTTTACTTGGTGGGAATTCTCTCGGATGTTCAAGATACACAAGAAGAAATGACAAATGCTTTTATGGAAAAATTGAATATGTAAAAATTCATCCAAGGTGTTTAATGTTTAAAAAGTTTAACTATGATTCAAAATTTAAATTGTTGAAATGCCAAAGATCCTTAAAATGTATTAAAATTGATTTTACCTAAATTTGATCCTGAATAAACGAACTTATTTATTTATTTAATTTTTAGGTTCAATTTTTCTACAGCAGATTTTGACATAGCTTTATTGAAGTTAAAAGAACCGGTGAAATTTAATAAGAACATTAGCCCAATTTGTCTCCATAAGAAAACAATCCGCGTTGGGCGGCGTGCAATTTTGGCTGGTTGGGGTTCTGAAATGTTTCACGGCCATCCTTTCAACGCTCTGAGAGATGTCGAGGTTTTTGCTCAACCAAATGCTTAGATTCATTAGATCTTTATCTTAAAACAATTATGAATAGGAATTGAGATTGAATGTGAAATGAAGGTGAAAGTGACGTCTTTTCACTACTGCAAAAGACAATATGCAAAAGTGGGAGATGTCATAACTCCGAATATGATCTGCGCCACGCTGCCAGGGAAAAGTGCATGCAAAGGAGACTCAGGTTAAGGATAAAATAATAACAATTAACTTTAAATTTAATTAAAATAATTTGGAATAATTAATTAAATTAAATTATTATTCAGGTGGTCCTTTGTTCGTCAAACAATCAAGAAGAATTGGAAGAAACCAAACAATGAATTATTTTACACAAGTAAATTACAAAATTTATTTTAAAAATATTTAAAATAAAATTATGAATCGACATTTGAATATTGTTTTATTGTTTACATTGTTTTATTGTACCATTTGAATAGATCGGAATTATATCACATGGCCAAAGTTGCAATAACGACAAATTTCCGAACGTGTTTACGCGCATTTCGAGATTCATCACTTGGATCGAAAAGAACACACAAGATTCCCAGTTCTGTTTGTAAAATGATTCTAAATGTTCAACATATTTATTTTGTATTTAACAATTGCTGCCAAAATGACGAAAGGAATAAATTTACTTTGGTAAATCGATATTTGATTTAAACCTTTTAATTTTTATATGCATATGGAGTAGCATGTATTTTTATGGAGTCGGCTTGGAACCGCGAAGTATTTATATATTGTAAATGAACATTTGAGCGTCATTTGACAGCATTACTATTGAGGATAACAAACCAGAAAATCCACATTCAAACATTTCCTCAAATTTATGGTTATATTAAATATTTAAATATGAATGCTAATTTTTGTGCAAGTTGAGTGAATAAACTTGCAAGGAATACTAAACGAAGAAAATACCAACCGAGCCGAGACGCGGTCACTTACAAGTTGTTTATATCTTAAAGAGTAATAATAAAAGTAGCCTCAGTTGCGGGAGTTAAAGAGTAAAAAACTTACCTTTTATTCGGCACCTTTAATTGCATAAAGCCCGGCGGGTCCTTGTTGTCGCACGGCAGTTCACAGCTGAGAGTCTCCAAGAGGTTGATCCTGAATCTCCGCCCCGGAATCTAACTATATTCATCAAGGGTATATTATCTACACGTTGTGGAAATTATTATTTATTTGTAAATTCGTCCATTAATATAATTCATACTTGTTCTTATCCTACAAAATGTACTCAAAGATATGCAAATATCAATATTAATTTCTATTAATTTTCCAAATGCAATGTTGTTTTGTTAAAGGTCCAAATCAATCTGAGTACTCTGGATCTTATCCTTTATATACCACAAATCAATCTTTTAACCTCTGCCCTGCCTTCTATAAATTGTCCTTATGAAAAAACTAATGTGAATGTTGTATCTGTTTATATACATTTCCATATTCATTATGTATGTGTGAATATATGAATATATGATCGTTTTGAGCAACGATTAAATATGATTAGGTATATATTAATTTCGATTACAAACTCAAACTTTTACATACTTACAATGTTACAATGCAATGCAAATGAAGTTAAATGGGAATTTATCATTTTATTTTTAACAAAATATATAGAATTTAATCTTTAAAATAATTACTAACAGACTAAATAATAAAATATTTTAAAAACATTTCCAAATTCCCAACTAGGTTTTCGAAAAGGAATGTCAACATCTGAAGAAAGCTTTAACGTCTGCGGTGCTATAACAAAACATCGTTATTTCTCCATTTTATTTTGTTCTGAGACTGAAGATGTTATTAAAATGCAACAAATTAATGAGTTTGCACCTTATACGGAGTTTGCCATTATTGATATTTGGTTCCTCCTAAACATATTAAATTTCTATGGAGCAATCAGTCGTTCCGAATGTCTGCATTGTTTTGACTATCAAAATCAGATTCTCCGAATGGATCCTTCCGGTGAATACCAAATAATTATGTGGAAACTGGAGATCGTACCCTTATCAGATACTTTGAATTTCGTTACTCTGTTACTCTACTCTGGCAATGGGTTTTTATTATGAGATGAGGGAGATGGACGTCCGCCAATCATTGTACATCTCGATTTATTATTTTCATTTGGAATATTCTATATTAATTTTAATTTTAATTAATTTGGAATTGGATAAATGTTCATTAAGATCTCCCTCTCCACACTTCTATGTTCCGAGTCAATCTAAGCTACCTGGATCTTTATATATCTCAATCTTTTAACCTTTGCCCCATGATTAATAATAAATTATCCTTATGACAAAACTATGTAATGCGTACGTTGCATCTATTTATTATCAATGTATGACAGAATTGAGAGATACTTTTATTATAATTTATAATTATTAGAAATTATAATATATGTTCTTTAATACTGTATATTTTACGCTTATATGATTTTATCTTAATTTCGATTACAAATTTAATTTTTTACATGCTTACAATGCAATTCTAATAAACCAATAACGTTTGATAGGAATTTATCATTTTTATCATTTTATCTTTAACAAATTGATATTGAATTTATATTCGACCATTTTTCTACCTCTTAATAAAATATAATTGTGGGAAGTTTATTTTCTAATTTTTTTCAGCATTTAATTTTAAATGTCCAAAGATATAAAAGGATTTTAAAATGAATAATGAATTGGTGATTTCAATTCTCTTTGTGTTTTGCAATGAAGTTAAAAGTGTAGAGGCATATTTATATTGGCAAGAAATAATATTTAACAAATAATATTTTATGCTCATTCTCACCATTATTATATAGATGTAATATTAATTATGATTTTTATTATTTAGCGATCATGATTGTGGACTTGGATTTATTATTATTGTATCAATTTTTACTTTTTTCGTGATATTAAAAATTCTTTATCGATTTTATGTGAATTCAAAACCAAAAGATAGTAATTTCAATTTTATAAAATAATCCAAATTTAATTATATATCTATATTTAAGCAAATTTTTTGTATAATTTATATACAATTTGTCAATCAAAATTATCTCGTTATTAATATAAATAAATAATGTTTTATTAATTACTAGAAATTTCATTTTATGCAAATCGCCAAATACGCCCTCCTCCGCAAATAGAAAGAACAAATGGGAGTGTTATTGAATTACCAACAACGTCCAGATATAATATTCACGTTTTCACAACTTTTGATGCTTTTCAAAAGAATCGTAAATTTGTTTTAAATTATGAATTAATCTTAAAATATTATAATGGTTATCTATAACTTACGTTCAATAAAATAACATTATTGGTATACATATACAGGGATCGCAATAAACAATGAACACATGAAATCAAAAAAAATCTCCAAAACTAACATTTAGGTTTAATTATTATCATAGCATGGTGAAAGATAGGGATATGAAAGAAACGTTAAAAATTGGCGACACTTTGGCCACCTTTCTCTTTCTTTTATTTGACATTTCTAATTCTAAATTATTTGTTTTGGGAATTCAGTTAAATTATTTATTAAAATAAGATTTAATTTTAAAGAAAAGATATTAATTTGTGAACAATTTACAAAAAACCGAATGTTTGTGAAGTTATAAAAAAGTGGCCATTTAAATCAAAAACTCTTCGAATAACGATTACAAGAGTTGTAAGAAAATGAAAAACCACCTGGTCGTCGTCTTTCTGCTACTTTTTTCCAAATGTATTGCGTGTTAAAAAGGAAATTGTAAATTTTCCTGGGAATTTTCTTAAATCCAGCAAGGATATCTCAAGAAAATTGAAAATAAGTCAAACTTCCGTTTTCAATATTTTTAAAAAGTTAAAATTGAAACCATTTAAACCGACTTATATTCAACAATTATTACCTGACGATTATAAAAAAGGTTAATAATAATATTGATTAATTAATATAATTCATTATTCCTATTCAATATTTAATTATTTAAAGACAGAATTTGCCAAAAGAATTTCGCACTTGATTGATGATGATGATGATTTTCTGGATAAAATTGTCTGGAGTGATGAAGCTGTGTTTAACTTCAGTGGCACAGTGAATAGACACAATGAGGTATTTGTTTTTATTTTAATTTAACTAATATTATATTTTTAATTTAACTTATTTTTTAATTATTTTTTATGTAGGTATGCTGGGCCATTGAAAATCCTCATGTTCTCAAGAAAGAAATTTGAAATCTCACTCAATGTGTTCTTGCATTATTTTCATCTGAAGGAGTCTTGGATCCTTTCTTTATTCCAAAAACCGTTACAGGAGCGTAATTTGTCAAAATGATGGAATATGAAGTTTAAATATATACAGGATATGACGTAGAAAATATTTATTTTCAATTGGACGGTGCTTCAGCTCATTTTGAATAATGGACGAAATTGTGGTTAAATGAAAATTTTGGTCTAAATTGGATCGGTCTTGCTGATTCAATTTCTTGGTCTCCTCGTTTCCCGAACTTGACACCACTTGATTTTTTTCTTGGGAGTTGAAAACGGCAATTGAAGAAACTTTCAAAACGGCCACATTGGAGATGTGCAGGAATGTTGAGCGTAGAAAGAAGACTTCAGAGGATAATCGAAGTCGATGGAGCTCAGACTATTTAAAATATTTATTAACTATCATTTAAATACTTTTTATTTTATGCATTATTTTTAAAATCTTTAATTTATTCAATACCAAAATGTTTATTTTTCATAGAAAGTCAAAATTACTAGAGGCTTATTGAAAAAAACGATCTAACAATATTCCTATCTATTCCTATGCACTTGGATTTTCGCGCGC
The DNA here is from genome assembly GCA_034687125.1 of Neelides folsomi. Lineage (NCBI taxonomy): Eukaryota > Metazoa > Arthropoda > Collembola > Neelipleona > Neelidae > Neelides > Neelides folsomi. Next base: position 28,505 of record JAQGBZ010000314.1, on the reverse strand, counting down.
TATGACAATAATTAAACCTTAATATTTAACTAATTTACTTGAAAAAATTAATTTAATTATTCTGATGGATCCTCTTTAAGATGCACTTAACTGGAATTTTTTAAGTATGTTAGTTTCGGAGATTTATTTTGGTTTCATGTGCTCATTGTTTATTGCGATTCTTGTACAATAATTAACTTAAAATGAAATTATATTTCTATGCATACTGATTAAATAATTTGCAGAAGATATTGAAAAATGGGAAAGTATTCGGCCGATTGGTCTTTTCAATTTGAGTCAACAACGCGAAGGACAAACATCTCAAAATTATCAAAGGTTTTGAAGAACTCTTTATTAAATGGTCAATTATACATCTATAAATAATTATACAACTTAATGTAGAATGGAATTTAATTTTTTTAAAATAACTTAGACTTTGAGAAATAAAGACATTTTAAAATTAATGATGTATTGATTTTACAACTAAATAGCATCGTAGTTTTGTAATGTTCAAATATGATACCAAATACCAAATTTATCATTAAATTGTGTTATTGGTAAATTGCTAATGTCTGGAGGTGAAATATAATATTGATTTTCAATTGAAAAATCTATCAATTCAATCCGATTAACGGATTAAAATACGTATAAATTTCATAAATTACTGCGTCGACCTAGGTCGCACCTGCTTCAACGGAATTTTCAATCCAATAAATTTAAAAGTATAAAATTATAAGTTCAGGCGCAACTTAATGACTCAGACGTTGATTAAAGGCTCTGATGTGATTAAATTAATTAAATCCTACCTGTGGTCTAGTAGACATTGGATGGAAGTTATGTAGTAAATATACGATTTTATAATTCGTAATCCTAATACGGAATATCTCAAAACTTAATTTTCAAATCACAATTGTTCATAAATTTTTCGAATTAAACTTTAAATGTTTATAATTATAGTTATTTAATATGGTTAAATTTAATAAATTGAATGAGTTTAGTTTAATCTTTAATATTGAAAATGGAAAAGAGCTTAAATAATTTGAATTTAAGATAATAGTGATTTGTTGGAGCTGGTAGGTGGCTCTAACATGTACACTAAACATGTCCACTGGATATCCACTGGAGAGTCTATGTTTCAATATGTCCGGCTTTTAACGAACACTGTTAATAATATTTAATTTTATATAGATAATAAGTATACCTATATATAATCTATAATTATTTGTAATTAATCTAATTAATTTATGAGGATGCCATGTACCCAAGCTACCAATACGGGATTGATGACTTACTTCATCTAACCTGATCTAGCATAACCTAATAGAAATGAATAGGGAAGCATGGTTCTGTGCAGTAATGACGAATCCTAGCCACAAAATTGACATACGTACATATTACATATTAGTAATTAGTCTAATTAGTATAAATATATTTGAATTTAGATTATAAAAAGTAAATAAATGTAAATGTTAATGTATAGTAAATTAAAATTATAAACTATTATAAAATTAATTAACATTTATTGTAATAGCAAATAGAGAAAAAATGCCCAATTAAAGAATTTTTATAAAACGCTTGTAATTTATTTAACATAATGAATATATTATATGTATGTTCCTATACAGGGCAGCCCTTAAGTAACGCAACATGATTCAATCAATCGTATAATCTTTATTAATCAATTTTTCTTACAATTAGTGCATCTAATAATGAGTACGTAAACTTTAATTGGTAATTTGACCTCCATTAACTTCAATGTATCACCTCAACCTACCCTCTACAGCTTCGCAAGAGTCAAATATTAAAAAGTTATAATCTTTTTAAGGATGTTGCGTTACTTAAGGGCTACCCTGTATATTTTCATCTAAACGAAGGTGTACACAAATGAATGAAATGAGAGCATAATTCAAAATATTAGGTATACGTATTTATTTATCTGGTTATTAATGTTAACAGAATTTTCACAAATAAAATTATAAGTAATAGACGCAAACGTATTATAAAAAGCGAACCAATAAAAATGAAATACAATAAGTTTTGTATAAATATCTAATTGTTACTAATTGTTTATTACATTTATTATCCAACATGTTTATTAACATCATATAGCCACATACCTCGAAATAAACATTTAATTAATTTTGATTATTGTAATTTTGATATATAAAATTTTGTTAAACTTTGAGATATTATAGTTTAATTAATAGTAATGTTAATTGTGGTTATATTTTTGACGTTTCGGTAAAGGATTTTATATTAAATATTTTTTATTGGATATTAATTTTAACTTGTCCTCTTCCAAATTTTCATCGCAGTATTGTGCGGACGCGTCTCTGAGTCGCTGACATGAAATTTTGTGAAAATCTCGTTACCAATACCATAACTGGGATTGGAGCTAGAGAAAAGAGCTCGGCTCCACACCCCCGGAGTAATTGTAATTGATGATTCGCGAGTTGAACTATGCTCAGTTTTAACCCCTGTGAGTCGAGGAGAGTTATCAATTTGAATTTCTCCAAAATGTGAGGATTTCCCGCCGACAACTCTGAAGAATAATCCCGAATACTCGGAACTGATTTCTGTCCAACCCACCATAGGCCACGTTACTGAAGGCTCGGGTTGATCTTTTAATTGCACGTAGATGAATCCAATTGGAACTATAGGAAATGGAGGAACGCATTAGAAAATCGACCATTTTTTAAATTTTTTCAGCTTTAAAATATTTATATTTTTATGTTACATGTTTATGAACATTATTTAATACTTTATTCATTTTATTGTGGATCTTCCTACATACTCTTGTACGTATAACATATATACTAAAAATGCAAACTCACTTGGGTTTGCTTCCAATTTAGTCACAATGTTTGAAACATTATCCAACTTTCGGTCATAATATTCAAAAGAAATATTTTCTTTAAGAATTTGTAATTCCATCTTTAATTTGTCTATCAAGTAATGAGTTTCATCTCTCATTTTAATCAGAGCATTTTCTGCATCATGAACCGCCCAAACTTGCATTTTCTCACAAAGTACAAAATTTCCATTTCTGCAAGAAGTGTCGACCCATTGGCCATTTTCAAATTTCGAGTGTTTGAAAACCATTTCCACACATTCGTTGTCTTTTTGATTGGTGGGATGTTCAATGGGCCAATTGGTGAAGAGCGGGAAAGAACCATCAGCCCAAACAAAATTCTCCTTCTGTTTGGACATTCCAATCCAAACACTTGTTTTAATGTCAGATTCATTATAAATGAAATGATTGAGAAATTTTTGCTCATCTTCCGAATTGATTGTGGCTGTTTTTGAAATGTAATTTCCATTTGATTCCTTTTCGCATTCAGTAGATGCTTCTGAATATTTAACAAAGGATTTGACCAATTTGAAACATTTGAAGACTTTGTATTCAATCCAGCCTGATGGGCATCTTTCGAAAACTAGAGTATTCATTTAAAAATGTATCTACTGTCGAGTTTATAAATGCTTTTGACTTTTTCTCCATTAGGGCTAGATATAGTGAGTTGCAATATTGAATTAAATCTATTGAATATTGCAACTTACTATATCTAGCGCTAATGGCCAAAAAGTAAAAAGCATTTCTAAACTCGAGAGCATTTAGAAATTTTTAAATAATTTAAAAAAATTCCAATTATATTAGTTTGTAATTAAAAGTATTGATGAGTTAAAATTATTAAAAATAATTATATAAAATATAATCAAATTGTATTTTTATGGAAAAAATTCAAAGAACTATTAAATATAATTTAACTGTAAACTCACTTTGGGAATTTATCGCTGCAGTGACAGATACAGAAGTTTGATTACCATTTGAAAAAAATATCCCAAGTACAGTTAACAAAACCAACAGCAATGAAAAACAAAGAAATCCAAGACCCAAAATGATTCTTGTTGAAACTGCTTTATCATCTTGGATGAAAAATTTAAAGTTCCTCCTCGTATTCTTTAGTGAGATATAAAATGAGTATGAATGATTATTGATTATAGTTTATTATTATAGTAAAATAAATGGTCAATTTATGAATGTTTATTAAAAACGTTTGTGAATAATAGTTTACCGTAGCTGGCAAATCTGCTGGAATTTTCACATTAGAATCTAAATTGTTAAAAACAACTTGGAGGTTTACCAAATCGGAAGAACTTTCGTGAATATAATTTTCATTATCCATTTTAATTTTCTGATCAACTTCCGAGTTTTTAAAAATTCCTACAAATAATTCTTATAATTTATATTTATTATAAAAATGGAATTCGTTTCGCTATCCAAACAAAAATATTTTATACTGTAAACGGATTTCTTATATAAAAAACTAAAGAATTAAAAATGAAATAATAACTAAACAATGTGTATTATAAATTTAATAAGAAAAACTCGAGGAACTCGTTTTGAATGATTTCGTATTCTTTAAACGATTAAATGAAATTATCCATTTTATTGTATTTGCTTCAAGTGTATAAATGATCGTGTTTATTTTCTCTTAATTGTTAAGTGATAAGATTTTTTTGTCCATGAATCTTGTTGTGACTACCCCAATGTAAATATCAAATTTCACAAAGCGTTGACACTTGTAACCTTGCATGTATACTTGTATACCATACATAAAATAATGCTTAGATAAAGAATAAAGAATAACAGAATGAGACTCCTTCGACTTTAGATAAAATTTTTGCGAGCACATGCATTGTATTTAAACATGTAAAATGTGCACTACATATTATGTTCACAAGTAAACATATTGAATGTATGAGGTGCATGAATCATCGACTCATGATAAGACAAGAGTCAGGAGACTGGTTTCTTTATTTTTATACATATTGTTTTTTTATAAATCCTGAATATTAACTCTATTTTTGCCATATACCATATATGATATTTAATTTTGCAAGAGAATTGTCAATACAAAGTGCCATTTATTCACAACTGAAAAATTGTATGTTGCTTGACTTATTTGTATTAATTGTAGTTAATATTTTAACTTCATTAATAAGAATGTATACTACATACATACATATATATATCATTATCAGATTAAAATTTTAAAACTACTTATTGTTGGTACTACCTATGTTAGGAGACTCACGACTATGTCACATTTAACAAATATCTAATAAATGAATTTCAAATAATAAATGTAAAATACTCATTCTAATTACTAATCAAATTTTAATTACAATTAATTTAAAAAAACATGAGGTGTTTACAATAATTTGATATAGCAAAAAAAGGGTTTAAGCAATTCTTTTCCAAATTCTCATTGTGGTGTTGACGGGACGTGTCTCTGATATTACTAAAAACCGGATATGAATGTCAGAGCCTTGAGTAGCGCCAGTATAAGCAAAAGACCTCCAAGACCCAAGACGCCCAGGAGTGACTGAAATAATACTGATATTTGGATTATAGCCCGTTTCTCTGTTGATATTTGTTAGTCTTGGAGAATTTCCATTCTGAATTGTTCCAAAATTTTGAGTCTCAGTAAACCGTCCAAATCTGTAATTTCTCGCACAGGACAAAATTTCCATTTCTACAGGAAGGCTCCAAAGGCTCAAATATACAGGAAGGTTCCACAGAGATCCAATTGCCATTTTAAAATTTTGAGTGTTTTGACACGATTTCCTCACATTGGTTTTCTTTTTGGTTTCTCGGATGTTCAGTGGACCAATTGGTTAAAGTCGGCATGGAACCGTCGGCCCAAACAAACTTTTCATTTTGTTTGGACAATCCGATCCATACCCTCGTTTGAACTTCAGATTTATTGTAAATGAAATGATTGAGAAATTCTTGCTCGTCTTCCGAATCAATTGTTGCCATTGTTGAAAAGTAATTCCCACTTGATTCCTTATTGCAAGCAATGGAGGCTTCATGAAAATTAACAAAGGATTTGACCAATTTGATACATTTGGAATCTTTGTATTCGACCCAATCTGATCCAGGGCATCTTTCAACATTTTCTCTAAAAATTATCGAAATATGTTTCAAAATTTCAACTTAATTATAAAACGATTACATATAAATTAATTATCAACTTGCTTACCCTGTTTAAACAGGTTGAGGAGTTTTACCACTGTTTTTTTACAGCCCTAGTTTCATTCATAAATATATGAATATATATATATATATATATATATATATATGAATGAAACTAATATAAATTGTTCAAATAGGTTATATTCTTATATTATATATTAAAAAATGTCAATGAATAAATGAAATAAAAATTAAATACCGTGTTTGAACGGTCTTTTGTTATTTTTATATCCAAATTATTAAAGACCACTTGGGGATTTAATGAATCGCAACAACCGTCGTAGTCGTAATTCTCATTTTCCATCTTGTTTTCCTTTACTCCTTCAGAATTATTCTTTTAAATTTGATTTCCCAATTACTTATTGAATTCTAACATGAAATACATAATTATATATTTGAAATCTGTATTTGCAATACTGAAAATATAATTAAATTTAAAAAATAATAATAATAAATTTTAAAAAGACGTAAATTTAAGTTATTTTATGAATGATTTACGATTCAATAATAATTTGAACTTACTGCAATTGCAAGCTGCAACATGCAATATCTTAATCTTAATTGTTAAGTACATGTATAATATCAATAATATGATATAAGGGCTGAATTTCCGTATTCCGGTCGGGTTTTGCGGCAAATTAAAGCAATTACCGTCATGGCAATTACCGGCTGCCGTAAAACCCGTAAAACCCATATTTAAAATATTGAATTTAAAGATAAATTAATTGGAATGAAAAAAATTCAGGGATTAAATTGAAATTTTTTTGAATGATGTTAAATCTAGGTTCCATGGACCGAACAGAAATCAAATTTTACGGTTTTTGTATATTTAGTAAAGTATCTTAAATTTAATAATTTCTAACATTAAACTTATATCTTTTTCTAATTATCGATTAATAAGTTTATTATAAAATTATCTAAATTATATTAAATTCAATAATTATTACTTTTTTATTTTAATTCACTTTTAATAATATTTAGTAATATGTGATTAAATATACGCAATTATTTATTATTTAATTTAATGCATTTGATGTGAGACTATTTAAAAGTAAATAAACTCGTAAATAAAATCTAATAAATGGGTTATTTTTAAAATGTAATACATGCATTTATTAAGCATGCCAGAAAATAATATACAAAATTATTTCATAAATTAAAAAGCTATCATTCAAATTAATTTATCTTTAAATTTAATATTTTAAATATGAAGGAATTGCCGGAATTATTGCCGTAATTAAGGCAATTGCCGTCAAATTTAAGTTTAGGCAAATCCTAAAAAATTGTCTTAGGAATTGCGGCAATTGCCTTTATGGCAGTTGCCTATTGCCGTTACGGCAGTTGCCTGGGCTACGGCAATTGCCGTAATTGATATTATTTACCTTTGCCGGCAATTGCCTTTACGGCAGCCGTCATGGCAATTGCCTTAATTTGCCGCAAATTTCAGCCGGAATACGGAAAGTCAGCCGATATAAGAATCAGAACTTCATGGCACAGCTCAGCACATTTATAAGATAATTATGCGTCTTGTCTTTGACTTAAAACTTGCTAACTTGCTATAACTAAATAGTTGAATACATGAAATCATGATTCATAGGTCATAGCATTGATAATTATTTTGATGATAAAGTGTAGTAATATTCAACAACTTTTGCTGGCATGTATTAATAGTATGGTCCTACCTATTATGGTGTGTATGTATGTAATTCTCGTATGAATGATGATATGTAAAGAATTAAAGAATATTGCGGGTATATGAAATGTTTGAACTGGAATTTAAAATCCAATATCCTGTATTGGTCATTGTGTTCCAAGTTTCATGAGCCTATAATATCTACTTTCTAAAGAGATTTAATTTTTAAACTTGTGGACGTATTTACTTCATTGATATTACCTTTAGAAATAAATATCTCAAATAGAGCGAGCAAAACCAACAGAATAACAAAAATGAAAAACAAAGTTTTTATAAATATTAATCTATATATTCGAGTCTTGTATTTTTAGCATAGGAATACATATGAAAAATTTTTCTTGTTAATAATTAATAAGTTATACAAGCTCTTATGAATATGAATTATGATAAAGAAAGTATGAATTGAATTCATATATGAAATTTTAAACAATATATATTTAATTTTGTTTCATAATTAAAATGTACAAGTTAAAAATTTTGATTTTACCCGGTTCTTTTCCAAATTCTCATTGCTGTATTGACGGGGCGCGTTTCTCCACCATTCATCGAAAACTTTAGACTAACGTCTAATTCAGAAAGAGAAGCTGAGCTCGTGCCCGTATGTATATAATTGCTCCATTGGCCAGGAGTCGTTGAAATTGAATCAAAATACTTTGATAAATATCCAAAATTTCTAGAAATGGAAACAAGTCGGGGTGAATTTCCCTCTTGAATTTGTCCAAAACTCGAAGACTCTCCACCGACAACTCTAAAGAACAATCCCTCATATTGGGAACTGATTTCTGTCCAATGCACCATTGGCCATGTAACTGAAGGGAGGGGTTGACCTTTCAATTGCAAGTAAATGAATCCAATTGGAACTGTGAAAATATTAAAAAAACTTATATTTAATAAAATTTTAATAAGTTTTATAATAGATCAGTAATGATTTTTATTTATTTATACTTATAATTTATTCTATACTATTCATAATATTTTTTTGTTTTTATGCACTTGAAGTTAGTGAGTATTAATTGAATATTTAATATAAGTTTAAATAAGTTTAAATTTATATATCGGCCAGAATCGGCCTTACCTTTATTTGCTTCCAAATTACTAATTTTAATTTTATCTTCAAGGTCGGAAATATCATCTTGAGCGGCTATCAAGTTCCACTTTATTTTATTCATCTCTTGATTTGATTTATACTTTGTTTGATTAATATCACGAGACAATTCCGTTTTTGTTTGATTAATATCACGAGAAAATTCCGTCTTTGTTTGATTAATATCACGAGACAATTCTGTCTTTGTTTGATTAAAATCACGAGACAATTCCGTCTTTGTTTGATTCATCCCTCGAATCAATTCCGACTTTATTTGATCCATCTTTTGATTAGATTCAAATTTTAATTGATTAATATTACGAGACAAATCCATCTTTGTTTGATTCATCTCATTCATCTCACTATCCAATGCTTGCTTTATTTGATTCATCTCAATAAGAGATTTATCTCTCATTTTAAGCAGAGCAAGCTCTGCTTCGTAAACCGTCCAAACTTGTAATTTCTCGCACAGGACAAAGTTCCCATTTGTGCAAGAAGTGTCCATCCATTGGCCATTTTCAAATTTCGAGTGTTTTGATATGATTTCCACACAGTCGTTTTCTTTTTGGTTTGTCGGATGTTCATTTGGCCAGTTGGTGAAAGTCGGGAGGGAACCGTCGGCCCAAACAAACTTTTCATTCTTTTTAGACAATCCGATCCAAACCCTCGTTTGAACTTCAGATTTGTTGTAAGTGAAATTATTAACAAATTCTTGCTCTTCTTCAGCATCAATTCTGGCCATTGTGGAAATGTAATTCCCGCTTGATTCCTTATAGCACGCATTGGAAGCTTCAGAGAATTTAAAATAGGATTTGACCAATTTGAAACATTTGGAATCTTTGTATTCAACCCAATCTGATCCCGGGCATCTTTCAAAAACTATTTCCATAAATACAATTATAAACAAAACTAATCATCGATTAAATTTTAATTGTGCAATTTATATTTCTTTTTTTCAATTATTTTGATTTTCAATATTCACATTATTTTTTTCGTGAGCAATATTTAAATTAAAACCTTCAGAACTTAATGAAGTACGAGTATTTGTATTGATTTTTGAAAATAATATTCCGAGAACAATGATAAATACCAAGAGCAGTGAAGCGCAAAGAAGCACAAGGCCTAAAATTATTCTTGTCAAAGCTACTTTATTATCAAACATTTCATAATTGGCGCGATTCTTTAAATTCTGAAATTAGTACAAAATCATTTTTTACAAACAATTTTATTTTAATTAATTTATAATTAAAAGTCAAATAATATTTTTTTATATCATATTTTTAAAAGAAAGTGTTCACGTAATAAAAACTACAAGGAAATGTTTTTAAATTCTACCTTATTTGAGAGTCCTTTGGTAAATTTTATATTTGAATCCAAATTATTAAAAACCACTTGGGGATTTACAAGGGAATCACAACTTTCATATTCACAAAACTCATTCTCTAATTTGGTTTCGTCAACGGCGTCAAAATTTTTCATGATAGAATTTCTTTAAAATTAATCTTTTTGATTTTTAATCTCAAAATATTTCTATCTTGAACAGCGACTAAATTTAAAACAAGTCAAACAACGCTAATTTAATACACATTAAAAATAAAAATGAATTTTCTCTGTAGTTAATATTTCATAATTCAAAATGCATTTGTTCCAATAAGTTCCAATATGCAAATATTTATAGATTATACATATACGATATACCATATACCCTACAGTTACATTCCTCTTTAATGCTTGATATCACGAATCACGATATAGGTATGTAATGTAATCTTCAGAAGTCAGAACTCTAAGCAATTAGCCGTGTAAGCACCTATTAAATAAATGCTGACGTTTATTTCATTGGAATTGTTATAAGTTCATAAGATATTTTTGTGGGTATTTTTGACTAACTTGTATATTAAACTTGTAATGCAATCTGAATCACTCATGTTAAAATGATCCTGATTCATATCGTTGAAAACTCCACGGGTCATTATTTTTAATTTTAATCCAAACTTAACATCGTGTGCACTAACGACACTAACGTGAAATATTTTAGGTATTGCATTACTGTTATTATTTGAACTAGTATCTGATATCTTTTTAAGTTATGATAGTTATAAATTACGTAACCTATTTTTATTGAGCTTAGATATTTTCTATGAAGATTTCTCCAACTTTGCCAACCAACTTATGAGTTTAAAATGTTATGATTTATGAAGTTACAAATTTCATATGTTACTTATAGTTACATAAACGGTTACACATACATTCTGAACCAAAACACTCAATTTTTAATCGATCATATCTTATTTAATTTTCAATCAGATTTTTTACAATTGGTAATTTTTTATATTCTCTACTTAATATCATTTAATTCATTTAGTAAATTATGAGGTTCATTAGTCATGAGCAGAGGCGGTCCCATGGGGGGCCCAGGGGGCCTGGCCTTTCCTTCACTTTTGAAAATGATGTAGATATTATTCATTTTTTGATATTTGAGAAACTAAAATTCAAAGACCTTCGGTCCCTAATGTTTTGCGGTTATTTTATTAAATTCAGTAGATAGAGATATAATTTTACATACTCGAGTATACTCATATATGTAATCTGCTCAATTTAGACGAGAAAAGAGGTCATTTTCTGGGGGGTAGTGGCTCCCATAATTTCGCAGTTGGCGTGGATCGACTCAACTACTAAATGGATATTAATCAATTGGTGAATTAATTAACATTCTTTATTGGCATTAATAAATTAAATACAATCAACTTAAGATTAGAAATGGTTAAACAAAAAGATGCCATTTAATTTGTCAACTTAATATGTTATTCTACTTACCTAGGTATTTATATGGTTTACTTTTGATTATTTTAAGAGGTTTATAAATAAGTTAATCATTCGCTAAAATAATCAACATATACCAAATGCTATAATGAATAATAATAATTTAATATCCATTATTAGCATTTATAAATTAACAGCAATTCACTTAAACATTTAGATAAAACAAAATCCATGATTCATTTAATCATTTATTTTGATCAAAAGATTGTTGGCAATTTTCTATCTTATTGTTAGTAAAGGAGTTGAATATATGTAAATATAATTCCTATAATTTTTTGGTAATGATAGCGATCAGCGAACTTTTGTTTTAATAAGTTCGTTCAAAAGAGACAAAGGACAAATCAATAATGATATTTTTATTTTTAAATTTAATTATTTTAAATATTTTCACAAGTTTTGTGTTAATAAGTTCGTCAATTGTTATGATATATACAAGTGATGAAAACGGTAACGGTAATGAAAGTTCATTACATTTAAAGGCGTTTGGCCAATGTGAAATTTATTTGTTTAAACAACTTTCAGATCCGAAAGTAAATAATTTATTAAAAAATTATGTAAATTATTATTCCAGATTTGATTCTGTCCTTTCAATACAATTTCATTTTGAACGGCGATCATACAAAATAAAAGGAATTTTAAACCAGAAAAATGACTTTGACGGATATTATAGAGAATTGGTTTTTGCGTCGACTTATTTTCGCAAATTTCCCTCATGTTCAGTCTCATTTTTAATTAGCGAGAACAAAGTAAGGAGTGTAGTTGACTTAGCTAACATAATCAAACACGCGAGTCATTTCAATAAACATTTCCCTATAAGTAATTATAATTATTTTATAATAGCCTTTCAATCAATTTCAATTTCAAATAATGGTGGAAATCTTCTAAACAAATTTTATTACACATCTCATTTTAATATTAAGTTATATCTCAATGGTTTTTTTTATCCGTCAAATCATTTCATTTTTTATGCAATTTCGGATGACGATAAACCCGCCAAGAAAATAAAAATTTTAAAACACTTTCAAAAATTTAATCAAAATAATGATAGACATCCTTCAGATTTATTTCTAGAATTAATGAGAAATTTAATAGAAATCCCGGAAAATGAATTAACAATTTTGGATTCCAAAGCTCAATCATTTTATTCATATTATTCGAAAGTGATCAATTTGAAAGATTTTGAAGGTGGAATAATATACAATGGTGATTATTCCTATGATTATAAATTCAGTCAAAAATTCGATTATAGATGCCACATGAATGGAGAAAATCCATTTAATCGAGAATCTTCTGCTTGCTTATTAGAAATTCTTTCTAAACATTTAAATGTATCATTTGATTCCAAATGGGATTTATTAAAGATGATAAATCTATTTGAATTTAAATCCGAAGTATCAACAATTATTGGTTATGAAAATGATATTCAGTCATTTCATGAATACATGTATTCATCAAATTATATGCATAATTCATTCAAAACTCTATTTACATTTACAAACTTTATTGATAAAACAACAATTGTGAATTATCAATATTTTCTTTCTCCATTTACAACTTTAGTTTGGATATTAATATTAACAATTATGATTTTAATTGTAATATTTTTTAAACTCGACTATTTCTTTTCTCCTCGTCAGATCAATTTTATAAAATTAAAAAATATATTCTCGGCGCTATTTCAATTAATATTCGAACAAGGGCATTCTACAATTGAGCAAATTCCCTCCAAAAATTTGAAACACAGTTTATTAATCGCCATTTTAATTTTCATGTCTTTGATTTGCAGCACGAGTTATAAATCCATTTTATTTTTGTTTATTGCCTTGGACAAAAATCCAAGAGGTTATGAAACATTTGAAGATTTGGCTTATTCAAAAACAACTCCTTTTATTTATACAAAATCCTTATATTATAATTATGGCGTACTTTTGGAATATACAAGATTAAATAAAATTAATTTAACTGAAAGCGAAAAATATTTATACAAAAATTCCGAACCTTCTTTTTTTAAAACCTTGATATATTCAACCCCTCGTGAGAAAATGCTAATTAAATATTTTAGGAAAAAAATTCTTCTTACCATAAATTCATATTCCTTATTTGACAAAAATGATAATTTCCCAATCACACTTAAAGATAATTTTGGGATTTTTAAACTTCCTTTAAACTTTATTCACTTGGATTTATTACCATTTGTTCTTGTCAATGAAAAGCAGATTGAGTTCTATTTGCCAGACAGATATTACATCGTGAAAGAGAGGGAATTTAGAAATTTCAATTCTGTTGAACGTTATTATTCAATTTATTATTTTCCACTGTTCTTATATAATTCGAAACTTCAACCCCATTATAAATTTGTATTTGAATCCTTGTTTCAATCTGGTGTTTGGCAATTGTGGGAAGAAGGATTTGAAATGACTGAACCATTTAGTGGCATTTATATTACAGATCGGGAAGAATATCTTAGAACCAAAAGATGGAATAGGAAATATTTTGATACAATAAATACATTTAAAAGTTTATTAAAACCTAAACAAATTTACAATCCTACTCCCATAATATTTAGGAAATTCCTTCCAATTTTTATTTTGTGTATTTGTTTAATTGTAATTTCAAGTTGGATTTGGTTGGTGGAAATAAATTTAAACAATTTCATTTATTTAGGATTTATCGTTAGAACAATATTTGGTATTATTACATTCTGAAGAAAATTATAACAATTAATTGTCCTCGTAAATTCAAAAATTTTAAACTTTAATCAAAATATTTCAAATATAATGTTTATATTGTTTTTTAAGAATTATTTCTTTATTAAAATTTCAATTAACTACTAATTATCAACTACGAAGTTCTTGTCATTTTATGTGTTATTCAAGAAATGTGTTGTTGCATTGGATTTGTTGTTAACAGCGTAACTTTATTAATTATATATTTAATTTCAATTGATAACATTTATTTTATTTTGGGGTTTATGATATTTGACAAGTAATAATTATATTTTATGATATGATATATATTACTTATACCGTGTACTCCTTTATAATCTTCACATGTCACAACTTTTACTTTTGCATTATAATGATAAATGTCATGCGTATTTGTTTAAATTAGTCAATTAATTTTTATACATCCCCCATTATAATCCTTCACATTTCCTGGCAAACATCCAAACTTGAGTTCCATTGCAAATTCGCATTCTCTTTTCTCTGCACACGAAGGCCGATAATCTCCGTCTTGGTTAAATAGAATTAAGTTTTCACCATGACATGACCCGCGACGCGTCGTCCGCTGACACGTTCCCTTTTCAAGGAACCAAAAAATTTGCCCTCCGTCTGTATTATGTACACAGGGATTTCGCTCACAAATTGGTTGTTCCCCATTTGAAGAAAAGATTAGCCAATCGTGAGGAGAACAAGGGCCCTGTAAATATTAACTAAACTTATTAATCTTAAATATGAAAGTTTTAATAATTTTTATGGTAATTAATTGATTAATTGGTAATTACAGATAGCAATTAACAAAATAAAATTAAAAGTATAAAAATAAAAATTTTATGATATTTGGTTTAAAAATTAAAAATGCTTACTCTTTCGTTTACGGGATAACATTGGTTATGTGGAGCCCAAAATATCATCGGACGTCCACATCGATATTCGCAATCGCATCGACCTCGCTGGCTATTTAATATTTTAAATACCATGTTAATTCCACACGGGCCGCGTTCCCCCACTTTGTAGCATTCACTTGTGATGTCGTCGAATTTATAAAGATAATCTCGTCCGTGTCCTCTTGAAACGCACTCATGAGATCTGAATCATAAAATAAATAAGTTTTTAACAATTTCATTTTATAAATCTAACATATAACCTAAGTACATTTACATTATACTATAAGAATAAATATGAATATGATATTATAATTTTATTTAGTGCTTACAATGTATAAAGTTCTTTTGAATAAGTTTCAATATCAACACCAAACTCAACTCTCCTATTTGCTTCAACACGTAAAATTAAGATCAAAATATTTAATGTGATTTTCAAGATCATACTGGATAAAGGTAAATGTATATAAATTAACAAAATTAATTTTGTAAAAACCTAAAATCCTTAATTTAAGGAGGCTTGTGATGGAATGCAAAATGTGAATGTGTGATATATAAGAATGGGTTTTGAAAAGATGTCAAGGCAGAATATTAATTCTCAAAAAGCAACAATAAGTATTTACTTTATTTCATTTCATTTGGATACTCTTTTCTTTAAGATGCAGGTATATGTGTTTTAATTCTTATATCTATTAAATGGTAGTTGTAGTTGTTAAGATGAGGTCTTTATATTTAATGTTAATCATCTACCTAAAATCAAATCTTGATACAATGAGATACATTAATAACAATGTTTTTTTTTCTTTGGCAACTTATTTATATTAAGCTAAATTATCAATTTAACGGATATGAAATGAACTTGTCTCTTTTAATTTCTGGAAAAGGAGTGTGAACTTCGGATGAAAGAGTTCCAAACACTGTATCTAAAAACAAAATAAAACAATATTTAAATAATTAATAATAAATTTTCCCTCAATTTATATAATTTCATTATAAATATAACAAATATACCAATTTACAAATTGTCTCACCATCAATACACTTAACAATAATTAAATATATGTATAAATTAATAAATGCATCTATATGTTTCTATTGGTATTTTTAAAGTAATAAGGTATTTGCACACCTATGAATATTTCAAGTTGCAGTTCATTTGAACAATATGGAAAATCTTGAATAATTCCATTCAATCTTTTGAGCAAACTCTCCTTAGGCCTATAAAGCACTAAAACCTGCGTTGTTCCTTCTACATTATATTTGTTGAATAAATCCTTCAGTGCTTTTGCAGCTGTAAAATCCGCATATTGGATGTGAACGCAGTCGAGAACGAGCGGCAAACGCGAAGCTCCAAATCTCTCACAACTTTTCCCAACAACATATCTCATATATTCAACAGAGGGAAACGTCATACTTCGATCCATTTCAACAATTAAAAAATCACTCCCTCTGGTTGTCTACAAAATTCCAATCAATTGTTGTCAATTAATGTCAATGTGCTTTTGTTTAGTTAATTATGTAGTAATTATGTTAATTACAATTAGTAATTGTAATTAATTTGTAAATGGCATTAAAAGAATAATTAATTGAATATGAAATTCTTTTTGTAAATGCATACAGTTCCTCGTTTGACTTTGAAGGCTGGGCGTGCAGAATAATAAAGGAGGTAAATGACGCTAATTACAATTCCGACCATCATTCCGTATTGAAGCCCAACAAAGAGAGAAACCATCAATGTCACAAACCAAGGAATCAAATCCATTCCTTTAGAATTAAATAAAAATTTAATATAAATTAAACAAGTTTTAAATTTAAAATAATTAATAACTAATTAATAAAACAAACTTTTGCTTCTCCATAAAGGAAGTACAATTTCATAATCGATTGTAAAAGCAACAGCACAGCAAATCACGGCAGCCAAACTTGCTTTAGGAATATAATAGAAATATGGTGTGAGGAAGCTGAGAGCGAGAATGACAATTGCTCCTGTTAATAAACCGCCTAATGGACTTTTTGCCCCCGACATGGCAGAAACGGTCGAACGAGAAAAACTCCCAGTGACAGGAATCGATCTGAATAGTTAAAATAAGTTAACTATTTAACTTTTTAGAGTAGATAATGTTGAGAATTAAAATTAATTATAATACCCAACAAAAGATCCAAGAATGTTGACAACTCCGATAGTAAACATTTCTTGACTTGCATCGACACGAACGCCACTTGCAAAAGCTCTCGCGGCAGTGAAATCTAAATAGCAAATTTCAAGTATTAGAAAAATTCATTATTTAAGTAATGCTAATTTTATACATTCATTATAATTTAACTTTAGAAAATTTTGGCATTTTTTAAATAAAATTGCTCACGTTCTACAATTGATAAAAATGGAACAACAATAATCGCACTGCTTTCACTTGCTAATATCTCAGCAAAACTTTCCGTTTTATTAGTTTTGGGATCATAAATGGAAAAGGGCGGAATTTGAAATTCGGGAAGACCTGTATTTAGTTTAATATAGATTTTAAATTATTATCAAAATAGTAATTAACATAATCATAAGATCATAACTTATAATTGCAAATTCAAAATATCATTTTATATAAATGTAATGATTATACCTGGAACAATCTTCCCTATGATTGAAAATGGCTGATTTTCTCCTAAACAAGAAGATAAAACTGTGCAGCAAATAACAATAAATGCGTTTCTTGATGTTGAAATGAACCAAATGATTTTTGCCAACATAATATTTCTTTTAACAATGAAGCCCAGGATTATTTGCAACTTCTAGAAATGAAAAAATCTTTTAATAAAGTAAGTGTCAATTGACTATTATAACTAAAACTTTAACATTTAACTATTTTGATATTTTAAATCAATTATTGTTACCATAAGAATGAGAAGTAAAATGATGCAAATGAGTGATAAAATCGGATCCCATAAAGTCATTTCACAAAAGTGTTCAATAAATCCAATGATTGTTGGTAAAAAACCTTCAGCGGGGAATTTCAGACCAAAAAGTCCTTTCAATTGTGTAGACATGATCGTAAGAGCAGCAGCAGAAGTAAATCCAGAATTCACAGGAACTGAGATGAAATTTACAATAAATCCTGAAAAGGAATTGATTTCAATATTAAAACTTTTAATATTAGTAAAGAATTTAAAAAAATTTAACTGATTGAGTAAATTGAGAAATTTCATTTACCAAGTTGTAAAATCCCAAAGATTGCTGTTACAATTCCATTTATAAAACAAAGATTAACTGCATACGCTGGCGGTTTTCCTTTATATGACAAAAATAATGTTAATTTTTTTTAACTAAAAACTGTTTTGTAATGTAATAATCTAATAATGAAATGTAATAATGTTTTAATTACCGTTTGTATACACGTTTGTGATAATTGACATAATAGCAGTCGGTCCAATTGTAATGAATTCAGTTCCTCTGTTTAGAATGCATTTAAATAGTGCTTTTAACAGATTTCTTAATTTTCTCTTACCCAAACACAATATAAACAAAACTTCCAACAAGGCCAGCATATAGTCCATACTAAAATATAAAATAATAAACGCTCATTGGTGGGGGTACATGAGAGTTTCATTTTTTACTTGACGCTAAATTCACCAAATGTACGGCAAATTTGAATTTGAGCGCATGTAGGTAATAGTAATAATGATTTTAATTTTTAACAATTCATTTAAATATTAAATTATAACCTGAGGTGGAACTCCAGCAACAGCAGCAAATGCAAGTCCTTGAGGTAAAATGGTCAACCCAACTAAAAATTGAAAATAAGTATGTATTTTAAATTTATTGAGGGAATATTTAATATGTAATTTAAATATATTTAACAAAATATCTGGTTAAATACCTGTAAATCCTGCAACAATGTCCGATACAAACTTTTCTGTTGTGTATTGAGGAAGCCATCGTAAAATTGGAAATTTTTTACTAATCTGTGAATACACATTGAAACATAATTACTTATAACAAAATTTAAAAAAAAAGATAAAACAGTAAATTCTCTGTGATTTGAAATTTACAATATAATATACATACCGTTTTCACTTTGCAAAATGTTGAACAAAATTTCGTGCAACAATTATCCAAACATGATTTATTTCCGAAAATATCCCGTTCGGGGAATTCTCCATTTAAACCTAAATTTGATCCATCGCCCTTTCCGCTTCCACCCAAACTTGATAAACTCGATGAACTAAAACTATGAACCAACTCAGTTTTCATTCTTCAACTTAAAAAATCCGAATATTAAAGTTTAATATTCGGATTTAAATCACATACAAATTCAAATAATTTTTTACGAAATTGGCCTACTTTATAGCTTGTTTGCTAATTGATCAATGAAATAGATATTTTATATTTATAAAGGTGAGTAAGGTAGACATAATCGGAAATATTGAGATCGAGACATTGAGAATTGTTTTGTGTTTTGGATCCGAAGCATAAAATTGCACATTTGCATTCCCCTCAAAGAAATCTCCCTTTGTTCGATCTTTTCTTCATCCCAACGTACAAAAGATATTTTTATTTTCTATAGAGGATTAAAGTGGAATGATTCATAGTTTATGAACTTGATTATTAATTATGATTTATTCCTACCAGGACAAACAAATTCAAACATTAAAACCACAGAGGAGTATTGTGCATTATAAATTTATTAAACATGTAAAATAGTCCCATGTATTTAATGATATTAAATTATCAAATCATATACAGGAATTATAATAAATAATCATACCAATCAAAATGACATTCAACATTGCGGAGTTAATGTATTAAACTGTAACAGTATTCAAATGAACAAAATCATCATTAATGCACTTTATATGAGATTTAAATGTTTTCCGATCGTTTCCTTTGAAGTTCGATCCTTCACAAGTGTAAACTCCGTTGTTACTTTCGTTTTCGATTTCAGTAAATGTCAATTGGCTCGTTACAGTTGAATTTATTGAATCAATCATTTGTGTAACTTTTAAAAATTTTGGCAAGAGATTCTAAAAAAAATTAATATTTTTACTAAAACATAGAAAATCCTATAAGTAATCTTATAAAAATGTAAATAAAATTTAACTTTACAATCTCATCTTTTGTCCATGTAATTGTTGGTATTGGTTTCCCATAAAAGTTACATGTAAGAACATTTTTATTGGGGCCGATTAAAAATGTTTCATTCTGATTGTTCCCAATGAATTTAGCAGGCTCAGAATTCCCTTTAATAATATTTTATTATGTTAGAAATTAATATCAACTTAATAGAAATTGAATTGAATTGAAATTCCAAACTAAATTATATTTATTGTTATAACCAATTATATTTATTCTGAGTTCTGAATTTATATATTCCGTTGAGTTCCATATTGGGGCTGAACAAACAATGGAATCCATTTCAATATTTAATGCAATTGGTTCAACCGTTGAATTGTAATATAAATATTCATCTTGTGCTTGTCCACCGCCCCTCTCAATATGTTCTGAAAATTTAATTACCACAAATATTAAATTAAAATTATAAATTTTTATTATAGTCTTCAAATTACCTTCTTTGTAAGAAACAAAAGTTCCATTTTTATATTTAATTTGCCATTTTATCCCGAAAGCAAAATAATACGTTGAGGCGAAACAGGAAAATTGTATTTTTTGATCAGAATATAAAAGAACGTCTTTTGGAATTTCATTAATATAAATTAAATCTTCAGTGTTGGCTTCGTTCCAATTGTGAACTTAAACAAAATAAAAAATAATTGTAAACATTATTATAAATATTGATTAACTAAAAGAAATGAAAAACAATATTTTGCATATATTTATATTATTATGTATTATTTTATTATTTTACTTGGCTCTGTTTTATTTGTTCGAATTGGATAGAAAACTGTTCTTGATATTGATGTTTTTTCTCCAATGCATTCAATAACTTGTGAATTAATTGTATATTTAGGAAGAACATGTTTAGTTCTGCAATTTACGCACTCGGATTCATTTTTATTAATTGGCCACAATGAAAAGCATTTTCTGTCCTGGTTTAATCAAAACATTATTTAATACTACCAATAATACATATTTATAATGTATAATGTTAAACATAAATATAATTAATGCTAAATGAAATACCGATTCAAAGTTTTCCATTAACATTTTCATTTCAACAGAATTTCTGAACCATTTTGATTTCAAGTTGTAGATCTTTGCACCACGTGGTTCGCACAACCAATTTTCTGTAGCGGGATTATAATAAAGCCAAAGTCGACATTCTTTTTCTTCTTCCCATTCATTTTGATCCTTCCATGATGGAAATCCTTTTAGTTGAAGATCTACATTTAAAAATCATTCCAATTTAATTAATCATTAAATTAACCATTTATTTGTAAAATTACAATAATGAAATAAGTATATTATTCCATTTAAATTATTTTCCTTTACTTGGTGTTTTAACAATATGATAATACGTCAAATCGCTTTTAACTTCAGGGGAAAATGTTGATCTAATGCATGAATTATTTCTAGCTTCACATGAAATGTTTCCTTTTGATAAAAAGTTATACATAAAAATTTCTTGCTTGAATCCTTTGTTTGTTCGGAAATTATTAACTTCAAATTTAATTGGTGGATTTTCCGTCCTCTATAGACAACATTAATATTATAGTAATTACATAATATTATATTATTTAATAAGAATAAGCATAACTAGGTATATAGTTTAATTGTTTTTGTTACCAAATTGTAATTGAAATATATTTCAATTGGATATTCTGCTTCACAAACTAATTTTATTTTCATGAATTGACTTGCAGTAGTTATCAAATTTTCACTTATATAATTCGTTGTTATTCCAAGAGAATCGGGATGAGATTCCTCAGTAATATTCATAAAGGGAAATTTAATTTTTGAATCAACGTAATCTTCACAGCTTCCACAATTGACATTAAGATAAAAGGAGCTAAATATTAAAATAATTTGAATAAATATTGTTTTTCTTTCCATCTTAGATTTCAAAATTGAACAAATTTTGTATTTTTAAATTATATTCTTTTCGAATTTAATATTATAGTAAGTTAAGCCGAAATTATGTTTCCAATGCACAGGATGTTGTTTTGCTATATCTAACAAAAGGACCAATATTGCAAAAATTTCCTTATGGGGTTGAGGTACTTCGTACATTGCTTTTTTATTCTAATTTTAGCAATGACAAGTTCTTTAATCTCCGACTTCCACATAATAATGATAAGTACATTATTTACTTAATTAACTCATTCGTGCCAACTAACAATCAAATCTATAGATATTATTCTCGAACATGTATATACAATATACAACTCACAAATTAGGACAATTACATGAGAACGAATTTCTACGAAAACATTAAGTCTATGAGTTAAACCGATGAATCCAACATGAATAATGTTCATGAGAAGTCTCTTTACGATATTCAAATAAACATGATTAAGCAAAATAATATTTAAGGTAGTTTTTTAAAGCGGTAATGAGGATGTGTTTATAAATTAATGGAATTACACATATACCAAATCTGTCAAATCTGTCTCTTCACAATTAAGTAAAAGTTATTTTGCGGATATTTCCTCAAAAAAATTAATAAAGGAAAAAATTTCAGTATTTAGTGGCAAATAGTTGAAATTCCAATTAATGAAAAATATTAATGAAATGATAAAATAACTCGTGTTTACAAATTTTCCTACAATTTGGATAATATTACATAATTGTATGAAACACATTTCAGCTTTTAGGGAAAACCTCAAAAAAATCATGAGAAATATTTATAAGGATTTACAGTAAGTTTAGTTGTTAATTTTTACCCCTATATACATTAGCATAAGTCTAATTCTGTAATTTATACATCAGTCACTGACAGTTAACAAAATAGTTATTAAAATGGGTGATTGTCATTAACATTTATATTTACTTGTAAATCTTGTTTTAAATAATTGTTTATTAAAATTAATAGCTAATACTTAATGTTAGTTAATATTGCATAGTGATTTATGAAATAAAAAACCAAACCATTTTAGAGATATAATGAATATTTTGTTAATTTGTATTTTTTTAATTTTCTCTCCTTTGGCATATTGTGACTGTGAAAACTATTTAAATGCCCAAAGGGAATTTCCACTTTTAAATATCACATTAGAAGATCATTCCAAATCTCTTGGAATCGATACAAAATATACCGGGGATTTAATATTCAGCTCAAGAACTTTTGAGCGTTTCAAGATTGCATGTACAGCGTCCTATCCGATTGAAATTTACTTTAATTACAATTTGGTATTTTAATTACGATTCATTATAAAATAACCTATTACTAAAACAATACAAAAATATATACCTATATATACATACGAGTATATATAATTTCAAATACACCAATTATGTAAATTGTCGAAAATCAAAATCCAAATTACAATTAGCATTATTATTATTTGTTATTTTATTATTTATAGAGATCTGGTTGCAAATTGGGTATATTTGAAGCCAATACAAGTATTTCTAAATTACAAAAAGGTGTCTATGAATACAAAAATGAGATTGAAATAAAGAATTTTGTTCCCAATGGAAACATCTCATGTGTTGCTAGGAACGATCATTGCCTTAGAAAAACTTTGTTCCCACACAAATTGAGTGGTGAAGAAAGTACGGATTTTTAAAAAATAAAATAATAAATTGAAAAACAAATAGAAAATTATTTATTAATTGAAGTTTTATGTTATAATAGATGACCAAGATGGAAGAATATATGAACTTCTCAACACACCAGGTAAGATATTAAATATAAGAATTAATGTGTAATTATGTTTATTTTGATCAATTGTATTATTTTTTGTAATTAAGGAGACCCAATGGAAGGATATCCATCATGGGAAGATCGGAGTGACAAAAAAGAGGTCAAATGCAATCTCATGCTTTATTACAATAAAAGAACTAAAAATTGGCTTTGTGAACCAAAAGGATCAAATATAACTACATTTAAAGTTAAATGGTTTAGAAATGCAATTGAGCTTAAAATGATCATGGACAACTTTAGATCAGTAAACACAAATTAAATTTATTTAAATTACAAATTTATGCTATCGATGTGATCTTATAAGATTATAATTATAATAATGAAAAATTAATCATGGTTAATTTTACAGACTAAAAGTTGTTTTGAAGAATGGGATGAAAATAAAGACGAATCCAAATGCCCAAACTGCCGAAAACTCCAAATACATCCATTATATACAAACACTGGAAATTCGCAGGTTTTTGAATGTGTTGGAACTCAACGTGCAGGAGTTTATAAAGCCATATTTTTTCCATTAAAAAACAAAACCATAATTACTCCGGAATTTTGTATGTTAAAAAATAAACACCAATCGCTAATTAAAAATTTTTTTAACTGATTGTGAATGTTTAAATTATTTATTTATTTTCAGTCTATGAATTGAAAGATGCAAAACCTTATAGTCAATCTTTGATTTATATTGCTAATGTTCCGCCACATGATGAATTATATACATTTCAAAAAATCACACCTTCTTGCTATTCACATGTATTTTATTTTTCATATGGAACTCAATGGTTTGTTCGATATAAAAATCGAACGGATAATTCAACATTTTCTGAAGGTAAAATTTTAAAAATAAAGGTAAGAAATTGTAAATTCAAAATTAAATAATACAAAAATATTAAACTTATTCTTTCATTTAGCTTATGTTTCCCGAGGAGGTCAATCAAGTAACCAAATGGAATATTTATATTACAATTCTACTGTGGAGCCAATAACTGTAACAAGTGAAATGTCAGAAATTGTTTGTTTGGCGCCAGTTTCAAATTCAGTAGAATTCGTGGAAACAGTTTACAAAATCAACGTTTATAGTTAGAATTAAACCAATATCAACAATGAAACATTAAATAATTAATTTAAATCTAATTATGAAAATTAATGCTAATACAGTTAAAATTTATAGAAATATCAGATGAACCAAAATATATTGGTAAGGATATTAACCAAACTGTTCAAATCAGCAGCAGTCAAAGCCTTCTAATGTGCAAATTTTTTGGAAAACCTATTCCAGCTGTAATATGGAGCAAAGATGGAATTGTAATTAACAAATATTTGTCTTTAATTTTTAAATTTACTTTATTAACTTTATGGTTACCTTTAGGTTGAGTCGATAAATAACGCAAGCATAACAAATAAAAATTCAGAAAAAGATGATACAGTTATTTCTACTTTAATGTTTAAAACAATTGATAATAATTTGGCTGGGCGGTATACTTGCGAAGCTTCAAATTTCAGAGGAACAAAATCAAATTCATTTTTTGTGGAATTAAAAGGTTTTCCCAATAAAAAATTTAAATACTGTTGTTACGTTAAATTAAAATCAAATTAAAATCAAAATTTACAACTATTGATAAATTTAATTTTTTATTTAAATTACAGCAAGCAATTTAGCTGTGATATTAATCTCATTTTTTGCTATTTTGATTGCGGTTATTTTATTCGGAGCATTTGCTTATCAATGGGTTCAAGCAAAAAAGGCGAAATTTGCATTGAGGGCTTTGACAGATGTTGAAATTGATTTTTTCGAGTTTGGTAATAAATCTGTTGCAGTTGATGAAAATGATTATACAGCGAATGCAACCAATCAGCCTTATAATTTAGATTATGAAATTCCAAAAGAACATTTAATTTTTGGTAAGATAAATTAATTTTTAATTACTGGTAAAATATATTTATGTATAAATGTATTTAGGCGATACGATGCAATGCGAAAATGCAATTTAAAAATTTTAACATGTTTATATAAAATAATTTTAAATTCCACAGATGAGAAAGATGTATTGGGAAGCGGAGCTTTTGGACAAGTAATAAAAGGACAATTAATTCGATGTGGTGGAGATGATCAATCACAGATTTACGGCAATGCGTCTCTTACTGTCGCAATTAAATCTGTAAAGCCAAGTGCTGACATTGAATATTTTAAAGCTTTGTTGTCGGAAATCAAAATAATGATTTTTGTTGGGAATGGAAAAAATGTTGTGAATCTTCACGGAGCTTGCACAAGAAATATTAAAGAAAGTAAGAACTTTATTAATTAATTGATTTTAAATTAAATCTTCATAATTTCATTAATTAGGAGATCTTTTTATTGTGACTGAATTTTGTAAAAATGGATCATTGGATAGTTTCATAGAAAAGAACAAGAAAAATTTTATTGACTCATTAAAAGATTCAAAATCGACATCAAATTATGAAAACCAACCAGAGTAAAATAAATAAACTTACATTTTATTTTATTATTTTATTTTGATAAATTATTTAGTTTAATTATATTTTTATAAAGGAACAAACCAAAGAATAAATACGAAAATGAAATGCAAATTACTTTTGATTCTGAAATGTTACTCAAATGGTCGCGAGATATAGCCGAAGGAATGGAATTTTTGAGTGCTAAAAGAGTAAAAATATAAAAACTATATTTAAGATAAATATATTTTGTTAATTGTTATTTTATAAACAAATTATATTTTTCTTCATAGATAATTCATTGTGACTTGGCAACAAGAAACGTTTTGTTAACTGATAACTACACGGCTAAAGTTGGAGATTTTGGTTTGTCCCGCCAACTGCTTGAAAATTCCAATTATAAGAAATCTACAGTTGTTCCGCTTCCATGGAGATGGATGGCAATTGAAACTTTGAAGGAACTTCGATTTTCTCATGAAAGTGATGTTTGGGCTTATGGAGTTACATTATGGGAAATGTTCACACTGGGCGAAGTTCCGTTTGCAAATCAACGTTGGGACGAAGGATTTGTCAAAAATTTGGAATCTGGATTTAGACTCTTTAGACCAAAATATTCTTCAAATAACATGTATGCAAATTAAAATACAAGTTTAAATCAAATATGTATTACCTATCACTATCAATATCAATTAATAAAGGGCAATATAAAATAAGATTATGTTTTTGTTACAGTTATAATATAATGTTGGATTGTTGGGATGAAAATCAGAAGAATCGTCCAAAATTTGGACAATTGAAACAAAATTTTGAGAATATTTTAATAAATCATAAAAAATTGTTATAAAATTCATATCACATCACAATTCTCAGGAAGTTGATGAAATTGACATGCTTATGCCTATTACCTAGTTTATATATTTATATAAATATTTCGCATATACTTACAAATATAAATTTTATCTATATTATTACAACATATTTGATATGTTTATATAAATTTTTGTTCATTAATTACCCAATCTCTAATAATTTTAATTTAATTCTAATCAATAATAATTATAAAAAATAGCAATCACTACATATTGGTTTAAATACTATATAAAAGATTTGCTTTTAATTTTATTAATAATGTAAATTTCCATTTTGAATTTAAACTCTTAATTAATAAAATTTCAAGAATTTGATTTGTAAATTTCCTTCTCCATCATATCCATTTTTATATTTAAAAAGTAAAGATATATTCTTTGTAGTATGAATCCCTGATCATTTAAAAATGGGGTCAATAGAAAGTAGCGAGATTAAGTTCGTATTTCTTCCCCTCCAACGAAGTGTATAAATAGTAGATCTTGACTATTCTCACTTCCTCCTGATCCTTTCATCTCACAACAATTCCCCACCATACATGCCAATCCTATTTAACTAAATTTATGTCAAAATTGTATGAGAATAGGCAACATCGTTATCAGCCAGAAACATGTGCCCCAGCTTTAATGAAAAGAAAAATATTAAATAAATTCAAATAGATTATCTCTCTACATAAATATAAGAAGAGCTCCGTCATGATCTCTAAACTAAACTTTACTGTTAAAATTAAAGTATTAGTTACATTTATGATGAATTGTTAAATATCCAACTTTCTTTTCACAACTCTCCTTTCCAACTTTCCTTCTCCCTGGAGGAAAAAGGAATGCCGGGACAATCGAAATACTCTAGTGACTTTAAGTGGAAAAGAATGTAACATTTCCCTTATACACACAATACATATTGAACGTTGCAAATTACCTTGTCACTTTAATTCATTTATAATAATTTATAATATTTAAATTTATTTATTATAAATAAATTACATGTTGATTTATAATATTTAATAAATAAATTACATGTTGATTTATAATATTTAATAAATAAATTACATGTTGATTTATAATATTTAATAAATATATGGGTCGGGGTGTACGTTGTGGGCCATAAAGTGGGCACATGTGCCCAAATTGGGCACATTGGACCCAAAGTGGGCACAT